>JAADYI010000977.1:0-10878 GCA_023338185.1 Lagenidium sp. CBS 127285
GATCGGCCCTCTGCGTGTCGCTCTTTTTGTCGTTGCCTTCCGATCTAGCAGGGTTCCTGTGATCGCTCACTCGCTCGCTCACCCACGACGCGGGTGTTTGTTGACGGCTGGCGCCCACAGTCACTACCGCCTCCGCTCGCCGTGTGCCGCGCCCACGCGCTGTTGGGCTGAGGTGGGTCGGAACCGTGGGAGGAGCGATCAACGACTCGTTGCCCAGGGCGCACGAGCACGAGCGACGTTTGGTCGCCGAATGGGGCTCCCAGCCGCTCATTTTGCGTGGATTCCTTCGATTTCGAAGTCGGTGACGAGGATCGCGCCCCTTCACCGATGGCGGCGGCAGGGGGCCGTCGGCAACTCATCATCCTTCTCGTTGCCTCTGGCAAGATGCTGTGGCGGCAATTTGGGTATGCTTCAGGTACCAGTAAGGCACCGGTATGGAGGGAGTTTTTGGACATCATAAAAATCGTAAAAACACAGTATTAATTTGACAATTACACAACTCGTTACTCGGACTTGTAATATCCAATGTGAGACAATGATAAATAGGGAGGGCACCGACAGCAAACAGCACGCCACGAGTCACATTTCCATGGCGAAGATGAGGTCGCCATGGGTTGCCTTGGTGAGATCCCGGCGGCGGACGTCGTCTGCGAAGTCATCAAGACATGTCGAACCACTCCACGAATCCTCATCATCGGCGATCAACCCAGCAAATGCCCCCGCAGGTGCGCAACCATCGTATGTGCGACCGTCCGATTCTTGGTAGGGGTAGAAAAACGAGTCATCATCGTCGGCGCCATTGTCTTCGTCACAAGAATCGTCTCCAACGACGTCGCCGATGAACCAGCTTGAGTCCCAGCTTGCGGATTGATCGCGAAGACCACGGCGGATGGACGCAAGAAACGATGCGCTTGCTGTGGGCATTGGATCCTCGCGTAGGTGTCTCGTGGTCCACGATGTCACAGCTCCTCGTTGCGACTCAAACGCATCGTGGGCACCGTTGGAGCGTGCGGGAATGGGCATTGGAGGACTGTGAGCATGCTGTCGCAGCGGTGGCGACAGAAAACCACTCGATGGTGCGACGCCACATTCGAGAGCTCGTGGATTGACGTTCAAGGCAAGGCGAGAGTTGGCGGTCGACGCAGTTGACATGTTGGTGCTGGTGCTGGTGCGTCCACTTTCGTTTGAAATATGAGCTCGGTGTGCTGTCTTCATACCCCTCGGCATGTTGCCCACTGGCGGGCACAAGTGCAAGCGAGAATGGCACAACCGACGCACATCCATGGCAGCTGTGCGTGTTCGCCGAGTCGACAGAAGATGCAAATAAACAGTGGGGATCTGTGTGGTACAAAGCCAACGTTTAACAACCTACAAGAAAGCATTACCGCCTAAAGGCAGCCTACACTTGATTTACGCACGGGTGTCTTTTTATTGCGTCAACGAACCCAAAATCGAATATCTGGTCTGATAGTGACTTTTCTAAAACAACAACAAATGTTTATCTCCACCTTATGAAGGGATTGCTTTGGGTGGGAGTTGTGGTCTCAACAGTGTCTGTGAATGGTTCTTTCGATCAGTGGGAGACACATTTCTATATAAGTGCGCCACGGAGGCTGGCCATCAAATGAAGCAGCTTCTCGTGCTTTTGCATTTGAATTTGCATTTCATTTGTGGGGTTTTGGACTGCATACATATTTTTTTTGATCAGTTGATTTTTTTTTTTCATCAACTTCAAGCACAAAGACCAACTTCAACTTCAACAATGGTACAGTATCAGAGGGACTCAGACGTTTGCCCCTAAAATTAAATGCCGCCAAAACAAACTTGTCGTCATTTACCTTCAAAATATGGTAACGTGGTTTTTGAATGGATATCAAAGTATACGTTTTCTGGATTCAATACATGTATACCTACTACGGACTGCTGTGCTGTATACCTGGAAACACTGACTGGATTAGAATCTGAGCCCTTACGCTTGTCGTTGACGTTGAGCATTGCTGAGCCGTGAGCCTCCTTTGCTGATGTGCCTTGTGCGATCTGTTCAACAGGCACGCAATCGCAGAGCTTTGGCGACTGACGAGCGAGTTCATACGAATGCCCCATCGCTCTCGACTGCATTTGCCGATCACGGCTTATCGCCGATCGTATTTCGGCAGGCTGACTTGAGAATCTTTCGCATCCGCAAAAGCTCTATGACTAGCATGTCAAGATGGACAGGATGCTGTGTAGCGCTGATCTCACATGACATTCACGTTCGCGCCACACCACTGGGAGGCCAAGGGTCCGATCCAGCAGATGCCATTGTCGCTCTGTGGTGAATGGTCGAAGTTCGTTGATGCTGGGATCATGGTGATCCTGACGCCAGGAATGTGATTTTGGGAGACTCGTTTGTGACTCGGCGGCGCGGCTGGCTGGGCGAATACACTCCATGCCGGGGTTCTGACCAAGCTTCGAAGTTGTCCGTCTGGTGATTCTGAGGGAGTGGTTTGTATGGCTATTGAATTGACAGCAGCCCAGGGAGAAGCCTGTCAGCTGACTGCTTCGCCTTGACTCGCCACAGTGACTGCAATGAGACCATGCCCTCTATTTGATGGAGTTATCTCTGTCGGAATGCCGTTGGCATCAACACTATTCCGCCTACTCCGTCGCGATCGAGAATCCCGTCACAATGAAAGATATGATATCATGATACCAAGCCTCTGGAGGCGCCGCGAAAACCCACACATTGGGGATGCGGGGCATGTTCCCACCAGCCACCTTGCCAACAAAGCCCGAACGTTGCCTCAAGGACTGCCCACCGGGTGGTTGGCACCTGCTGGCACCTACCGTGTGGTCGGATTGCTCACCACCACATGCATTTCCAGGAGGCATCGAAAATGATGCTTGCCGCCCTGCCTCTTTGCTGTAAAAGATCCGATGGCATGTATTGACGTGTTGTTGTCGTGCCTCCGCCCGCCAGATGCCACCCATGACAACCCCACACTGCACAACGTGGGCTGCAGCCACACGCCCTTCGGAAACACGGTGCCTCTTGTGTACTACCATTCACTGTCCGTGTCGAAAGGCCACCCTCAGAGCCACTTTATTCTTTTGGCGCCGACTGTGGCCGTACAGTATCGCTTAGCGATCGGCAGCAACGTGCCAAGTCGGTCTTGGTGAAGTCCGAAGTGGGGCCAGGGATCGATGCATAGCACACGGCCTGCACGAGCTTTCTCTCGTGCCCCCGCCGGCCGTCTCTCTTAGGTACCAAGGCACTCACAATGCACGAGCACAATCCGCAATGGGTTCACCACCACAGTTGCCTGAGCGGCGTGGGAGGCCCCAATCGTATCCAACCCCCACGTGCGCCGCCCCCACCCACCGCGACAAAAGACACGGAGACTCATCCGTCCCATCGCCGCCCGCCAGCTGGGATATCCAGCACCGGTGACTGCCGCCGGGAGCCAGCTGGGCCCGACCATCGGGTGGGGGCGTGTGTGGGCAAGAGACCGCCGCTGGCCTTGGTGACCACGCCGTCGGTGCGCGTTTGGTGTGATCGGTTGCCTTGTGCCGTCACCTAGGAGCGTGGTGGTGGCTGCCCACTACAGACGACCCATCAAGTTCGGACACAGATGCTTTCTGTGAAAGCGCGGCGGCCTTGGCAAAGGATGCACGGACAACCAGACGACCGATTGTTCATCGTTTGCGGGAGTCTCACTCACAGGGTCTCGTCCATTTCCGAATTTGGGGCATTGGCACATCTCGATCTCCGTTGTCGCTCCCCGAGACCAGACCCGCCCCTAGCATCTTTGTCATGATCCCGCACTTTGCCCCAAGCCCCACGCCGCCTCCGGCACCCATGGCGCAGTGGAATCCGACGAATGCCTCCCGTGAGCGCATGGCCCTCCCGCCCATCAGCCTCTCGGTCTCGACGCCCCTGCCCCACGGTCACCCGATGCAGACGACCCCGGTCATGCTCATGGTCCCCGGGCACCCAATGCTCTCGCCCCCGGGGGCCATGGCGTCGTTGCCCCCGCCGTACATGGCCCGCCCGGCCCAGTTGACAGCGACCACGTGCAGCCCCAGCATGGCATCCAAGAAGCGGATCCGGGCGATCCCCAATGCGACCAAGTCGATCACCATCGACCTCCTCCGCCCGCACTTTGACCGCCCGCTCGCCGAGGTCGCGGCCATGTTTGGCATCTGCATGACGTTGATGAAGAAGATCTGCCGCAAGAACGGCGTCCCCCGGTGGCCCCACCGCCAGATCCGCGGGCTCCGAAAGAGCATTTGGTCGATCGAAAAGGCGCTCCGGTCGTGCGAGAGTGACGCCCAGCGTCGATCGTACGTGGACCACCTCGAGAAGCAAAAGGACAAGCTCGCGGCGATCCTCCGCGGTCCCGATGGCACCAACCGGAGCGCCTTCCACGAGCTCGTCATGTCGGTCCCGTGCTCGCCGATGAGCGACCTGGCGACCCCCAAGGCCCCAGCGACCGTGTCGTCACCGACCGCTCAATTGGCGTCCATGTCCTCGCTGACCCTCGACACCCGCCCCCGCCGGATGTCCGCCCCGACCCCGCCGACGATCCCCCTGCTCACCCCAACGCACGGCACCCCGTCATCGGCCGCCTCGACCCCCTCAGGCCAGACGCCAACGATCTCACGACTGCCGTCGATCGCGACGATGCTCGCGGCGCATGCGGCAAAGGAACCGCGGGCGCCAGCGGCCAGTGCCCCTTTCCCGCCGGCACATGTCTTCCAGTGCTGATGGAGCTTGGGGCTCATCGAGTCGTCTTGGTGTGTGTACTTATCTGTAGCATTCTGTGTTGGCCGTGGCTGTGGTGTTGTTTTGGCGTTGGTGTCTGGAGCTGCCGAGTAACTACCTAATTCTATCAACCCGCTTTCTCTCCATCTGCTCCACATTATTTTTTGCAAGTCGTTTAGTTTGGAAAAGGCACCAAGTACACGTACGGTTACACTGCCGATATCCGTCACACGTATACTACGAGATAGTGGACATGCTAGACCAAGCTATTTTGTATCTAAAAATCACCAAGACAACAACGACAAACCATTGACAACGATGGACATTGAGGTCGTCGTCTGCAGCGCCTCGGGGAAACCGATCTTTCACTTCCATCGTCCCTCGGGGGCGGCGACGACGATCGACTACCAAGCGCCAACCACCGCAGAGGGCGAAGAAAGCGACGATGGGGGTTCTGGGGTCGCGCATTCCTTTGTGAGCTCCCTCCAAGGGCTCTTGTCCTTTGTCTCCTGCGTCCAGCACGAGGAGCTCCAGGAGCTCGATGCCCCTGGATGCCGTTGCATCTTCCGGGCGGAGGCGGATACCCTCACGTACGCGACCATATCGCGTGCCGGTGTGGGCGATGGGGGCACGACTAGCGATGACAACGGCGCCGGCGCTGTGGTCTGTGAGCTGCCACCTCGGCGATGCCTCCGTCGGCTCTTGCGATTACTCCACGGACAGATCCTCCAGGTACTCAGTGCTCGTGGACTCGACGTTCTCCGCCGGCAACCGGGATACGACCTCCGGGAGCTGCTCATCGGCACCGATCGGACGATGATCGGCCTTACAGGGCGTTGGGCACGCAAGCCGGAATATCGCCTACCCCATTGTGGGGTCTCATTCCTTCGTCTCGATCCCGACGATCGCCTGGATATTACCCAGACTCTCGAGTATGAACCGCCCTCGACGACAACTGCCGTGACTACTGTGTCTTCGGACGCCGGAATGGTCTGTGGACTGCTACTCGCTGCCGGCCAGGTCGTCGCAGTGGCCCAACCGCTGAAAAAGCAATTTCGCGTGCTCGTTGATGGTAAGCGTGCCACGTCTGAGGTGATGCGAGATGGCCATGTTATGCATGGAACCCGTGGTGTTTGTTGAGGAGTAATGATGGTTGCCTTTGGATTTACCAGACCTCCTCTTGCTCATCAATTTTATCTACGAGACACCATCATTTACCAAGGCTGAGACCTGGACCCCCGTGTGCCTTCCTTCCTTTAACGACAGGTTCGTCGAAATGTTCATTTTCGCAGCGCTTCGATCTCAGCCTGTGCTCAACGTTTTGCGGGCCCGCGTAGCGGTTTTCTCCAGGCATACGTTGTCTTCCTCACCCCCGAGATCGCGTTGGTCTTGTTAAGTACACAGCAGTCGCCTGAGAGGTTCCACCAGTTCCAGATTAAACGGGCGTTTGTGCAGCAGCGATTGACCGAAGGCGAAGCCCTCGATCGTATCCAGCGCTCCATTGACGAGAGCTCGACGTGGCGACCACATCGCGACCTCCCGATGTTGCACCATTTTGTCTATAAGAATGAGCTGACGGGCGAATGTGCCTGCCCGACTCCCGAGTTTCCGTTTGACGATGAAGAGGTGCAGATCGAGTTACTCAATCATTTCGCCCAGCTCCAGCATCGGATGCTCCTCAAAGCTGCAGATGAATCAGAGAGCCAAATACTCGGCAAGAGGCGAAGGGGGCATCAGGAAAGCATCACCGCACGGTTGGTAGTAGAACGCACCACAAGTGCGCTCTACATGGGGCTATGTCACGAGGATTATCGACTTTTTGCGTCGTTTGACTCGCTCACCACAGCAAGTGATGCCCAGGACCAGTGCCAGTTGTTGCTTGAGCGTCTCAAGCGCGACGAGGAACTGATGTCGATCCCATTGTTTGCGAGCAATTTGTGGCCATGACAGATCATCGCGAGCCCGAACTGAAGTCGATTCGTTGGCCTGTCGTTTTGTAAAACTTCAACACCCAAACGCTACAGCATTTGTTGCAGTCGTCATCGTGCAATCCCTGACCCATACCAAATGTTGACAGCCTATCCCTCTCATTGACCTGATGGCATCTCTCCTGCAGTACGGTATTTGTCACCAATCCATCAGGCTTGCTCGGGCTGTTGTCCAAGTCGGACCATTTCTCACCGTCTTTGGTGGTCAGTCAGCGACCAACGGTCAAATACATCACGTCCGAGCCCACTGTGTGTACATACGTGCAAAGTTCACGAGGACTCGTTCGTCTCCAATGTGTCAACCGCCATTCCGAGGCTATCCACCGTAAAGAACCAGGTCGTCGTCACCTCAAGGTTGAGGTCAACCGACGCCAAGCGCCGTCCATGTAACCAAAAGATGGCTTCAGGTTGACATGGTTGACACCCTGCAAGCGACTTCGTTCATACTGTACATTGTGCCTGCCAGACACAGCACAATGTACAGGCACTGCCTGGTGTTGCTCACAACCGGGCTTGTTTTGACGCCACTGCTTCACAATGTCATGCTGGAAAACCGAGAAGCCGAGAAAGTATTGAAGGCCTGACCTTGGCAAGTGGACTGTGTGAAACAGCAACACGAGCAAGCATCTCTCTCATCCACACCGTTAACCCACTTGATCTGCCCACCAGTGCACGCAACAGGGCGAGATGGAGCGTGCTCCACCACCATCACTTCTTCGAACACAGTGACCACAACTTGCGTCTCTCTCACGACCGCACACCGTATTTTACTCTTTAATGAAATGTCCCAACACAATGTTTACCATCTCAGCCACACTGAATTTCGGGGAGAGCCGCATTTTCACGATAAGGTTTTGTGCGAAACACGTTGAAACCAATTCACTGTTCCCGCGTGTTCAAACGTTGTCGTTTTGTATCGTCGCATTTGCAGGCACCCACCACTGCCTCTCTCCCACAAAGGAGGCATCACAACTCCACTGCCCTTGAACCTTGAATGCGCTCTCAAGAGGTCATGGCTGTGTTGACATCGTGTCACGTTGCCTCCAGGCGTCAGTAACATCCCATGTGCTGGTCTGGAGAGCAACGCTACTGACAGGCCGCCTGGGTCCTACACCCCAGCTGGATGGTGCTGAAGTTGACTGCTGTTGATTGCCGTCACCAGCCGCTGAGGCGCAACAAAACCATCCTGAATCCACACACACACGCACACACAGCTTGAGCACGATCCATGGATCCGACCAGCTTCACAAATCTCCCTCTCTTGCAGATGACATCACGACGCTTGATTTTGACTGCACGCAGGGCTTGATTGGTCACCACCCAGGTGCCTGCTGCACCACCCTTTGCCGGTGCCATTCAGACGCCAAGCGCTGTCTGTTGTGCGTGGGAGGTCCACCGTTCTGACCCCTCGTGGCCAACCTCTGCGTGGTGTGTGCCCCGCACACACGATGCTTGCATGCGCGACCCGTGATCCATTGGTCGGTGGTGGTGTGGCAGGCCCTCCCACCGACTGGTACACTGTGCAGAATGTCCGACCGGTTTTGCTGAAGCACTTGCCCCACAACTCGACAACCTTCGACAGGTGTGCTGTGGGTGTACATACGTACACTTGAATGCAAAACGTGCAGGCGATTGCTGGGGAGTCGGTGAAGGTGAAGCAACAGCAGCAAAGGGCGGGGGGAGCTTGGATTACACAGCAGCAAAATTGTCGACACACCTCCCAACAGTGCAGTGCACCGTGCACGCAGGGCCGTGGGGACCATCTCGGTGAACTTTTTCTGAAGGTGTCCTGGCTTTCCACCCCAGATCGTCGCAAACCGAGCCCCGTCCGAGTCAGTCCGCTCCTCTCCACGTTTGTTGGTCGTTGGGGGTGTGCAATGTGCAATGTGCATCATCAACGACACAATCACCTACGGTAGGTAGTTCATACAGGCAGACCCCACACTGGACTCTGAACTCGGAGCGAGTGACCCGCCCCCTTACCCAATTATTTCCTTCTTCGTGCCTCTGGTTCGCAGTCTGTTGTTGAGACCCGCACGTGAGAGGACCCACGAGAGGAAGGAAGGGGAACGAGACGAGCCACGCGTTGCTATCATCGCTTCTCGACTGCCGCAGCCAGCAGTCACAGCTCCCACCCGTCATTTGGTGTTTGGCCATCAATCAGCTGGTGTGGCGCAGCCGACAAGATCGGCATCGCATCGCATCGAGCACGCCTTGACTCGACCCCTCCCCCCTCCTTTGAGACTGGACGAGTGGCGCACCAGTTGCCATTTTGAACCGAGGCAAGCGCTTGTGCTGCTGCTTTGTGGAGCTCAGTGCGAGTCGTCTGTGCGTCCAGACGTCGTTCGTCGTTGCTTTGGATCCCCGCCTTCGTGTCTCCAGTGGCGCCTTGCGTGGCCCGTCGCCCTGCCCAGCCCGCCCACGGCACGACGCCGGCAGTGATCAGTTGATGATCCGACTTGCAGAAGTCCACCAGCAGAACGTGCGGCGAGAGAGAGCAAGAGAGCAGGTTCAGCCGATCCCACCGGCCACAACGTTGTTGTCGTCGAGCTGGCGAGCGGTCTGCTTGCTGCCCCCAAGTGAAGCACTGGGCACGTTGACCAAGCCGATGGAGCGACGACGATCCGACCTCGAGGGCGGTCGTCAGCAACGCAAGAGACCACGAGCAGGCACCGCGCGGGTCGTGAACGCCTCCCTGGCTGCGGCGGGCATTCACCATCGTGCGTTCGGTCGTGTGTCACCTCCCCCACCATCGCACTATCAACAGCATCTAGACGCACAGCGGCACGACCCGCTTCGGACTCATCACGGCGTTTATGGGACACGGGTGCAGATCACCGCGGCAACCGTCCAGGCCGTCGATGACCCGTTTCGACGTGGAACTGCGGGTGATCAATGGGGACCATATTCACTAAGGGATCCCTTCTTGAGTGAGGCAGATGAACGCAAGCAGAATGACACGCTCGAGACATGGGTGTCTAGCAGGGCGGGAGCCGACCCGACCGCGACGCCGACGCCGACACCCGACCATCCGAGGCCACATGCTTCGACGACACCGGCGAACACCGAGTCCGGGTCCAGGGATCACTGGCGACCGGTCGTGAACGCCTCCCGGAATATCACGTTCGACATGCTCCGTGCGCACTTTCAGAAGCCCCTCAAAGACGCCGCCAACCATTTTGGCGTCTGCACCACGCTGCTCAAGAAGATCTGCCGGCGGAATGGCATCCAGAGCTGGCCGTATCGCCAGATTATTGGGCTTCAGAAGAGCATTGTCTCCATGGAACAGCAAGTTCAGTACTTCGACGGGGAGCAGCGACGCCAATACGCTGAGCAGCTCCGCAAGCTTGAGCGCAAGCTCGAGTCGTTCATCCACACGGGCGATGCCCCCCCGGACGAGGAGGATGAACATGGCGACAACACTCCCGCTATCAATCAGGCACCACCAACGCCGGCGGTCCAATCTCCGCAGCCGAGAGTGTCGCACGATGAACCGATGCCGCCATCGTGTCATGGGAACGCGGTTCATGTGGGACGCACCCCTCACGTTGCCTACCGCCAATCCGCCTTTCAGTGTCAGGATGCGCCTGTGCAATTGCATCCTCGCCCACGATCAAGACCCGCTGGCCATGGGATGCCTCAGGATCAAGGGGACCCCATCCTCCGCCGGATGCCATCGTTCTCGCTCAGCATGGCAGGCGTTGCTCCCGTCCACCCGACGAGCAGCTCTTTCATTGCGGGACCCGCCCGGCTACCACCGCCACCACGGCCGTTGCCTTCCCTCGCGTTCATGCTCAATCGCGAGACGCACCATTCCCAGACATCCAACTCCCGTTCTCCCCACGAAACTGGGCGATGAAGATGAGGAATGCCATACAGTACCGAAATGAGTAACGTAAAACAGCAGTTTACGGCCGAGTTTCGGACAGCAACGAACAATTCTTTGAATTTCATCAACCATTGTGTTCTAAACAAAGCGGGCACCTGTATCCGAAATTGGAAAGCGCTGCGAACAAGCCTGTCACCATGTTTCAAACAACATTGTTGAAACAATGGTGCAAATGGTGCTCAAGTCCACCAAATCCACAGAGTAGTGCACCAGTTTTTGGCCGATTAAAAAACGGAAAATTCACGGTAGAATATCAC
>JAADYI010000978.1:0-10875 GCA_023338185.1 Lagenidium sp. CBS 127285
CACACACACACACGCACACAAAAAAACAGCGTTTGGCAATTGAGTTGCGTTGAATGGGGATTTCTAGCGGAGATTATTGAGATACGGTGATTCACTGAAGTACAATCTTTGGGTTAATGTGTTGCGATATGTGCGTCTCGGTCAGCACGATCTGGTGCATTCTGTGTGGCATTGTCTTTTGCTTTGGGAAATGGTTTTTGGCCTGTTCCGCATCAGTCTGTGCCGTTAATTTCGGTAGTGGAAGGACAAGCCACTAAACTTTAGTGCCGAAATACTTCGAAGTGCTATGCAGTATTTGTATCCGATTCTGGACGAGAAGCAGCGTGAAACTCGCACAAGTTGCCCCACAATCGCTTATTGCACTTAGAATCGACGCGTTCTCGACGATTTCCCGGGTGATCATTTAGAAACCGTCCAGCAAGTCCCCTCTTCAGACTGTGTTTTTCGATGAACTTGCACGCCCCATCTCTCGATTTTCCTACTTTTCGCATTGCTGTCGATGGGCGATGAACTCGAGGACGGGGATCTCCATGGCGCGGCAACGCCGACACGGCACTTTCCCCTCCTGAACGTATGCCTCCTGGTCTTCCGAACTGACCACGAGCAACGGCGGATGCATGGCCCGCAGCAGGAGCCGCTTGGGTGCGAACGTCTCCTCGTCCACGGGTGAGTTCGCATAGCGTTTCTCAACAGCCACTGCCAGGGCATGATACTGCGTCGCGAGCTTGAGATTCCGGCTTGTGAGGTAAAGAAACCCCATGGAAAACAGCGCCCGGGCCATCCACTCGTCCTTGACCGAGGCCGCGGCAACGTACTCTTCGAATGCTTCAATTCGCTCGGTGGGCGAGTACTGAAGCAGCGGGAGCTTGCACGCGGCGTGGAGGTAGAGCATCTCCGGGCTCGGATCCGAGGTCATTTCCGCCAGGTGCCCCTCAAGAGTGGCCAGGGCACGTGAGTTGTCACCCTGTTGGTGAAGCTTCCAGACCTGCGCCAGCGCTGTCGTCGTCGCCGTGGGCTCGTCAGATACGTTGACGATTGCGCCGCCGGGATCCGACTTGACTGAGGGCGACGACGCACGAGGCTCGGGGATTTCCGTTGCGCGGGTCGCGAGCTCCCGTGGCCTGCGCCAGTCCAGGTCGTCGCTGCTCCCCTTGGTGGACGTGGGTGCGGTGGTTTCCTCAGTGGTCGGGGCGTTGGGAGCCGAGAACGATCCCGATCGACTGTAGCTCTTCCTTGGGACGATCTTGGGCGGGGGACTATAGTCGGAGCGCACGGCGACCGCGAGTTCGGCTTGCAACCCCAGCAACTGCGCATCCGTGGGGTTCTTCTTGAGGGCCCACGTGCACAAATCCTGGGCCTGCGAGATCAGCCCCAGCGCCGCCTTGGCCTTGCATGCCCAGTAATGGCCCTCCCAACACGTCGAGTCAATTGCAAGCGCGGCATCCGTGTCTTTGATCACCCCGGTGTACTGCTTGAGCTCGAATCGGCAGCGGCCGCGGAGGGCCAGGAGACTGGCCCGCTGCGAGACTTGGGTCTCCGCCTGGACAGCCTTGTTGACCCAGAAGATGGCATTCCCAAAGTCCCGACGGCCGATGAGCTGCTGCGCCGTGGCCAAGGGCATGGGGTCGGTCGTGGCCGTGGACGACGCAGCCTCTTGCTTGCTGGTCCCAGCCACGGACACAGCCCGGGTCTCCTTTAACGGCGCCGGAGATGACGTCGGGCGCCCCCACTGGACGTCGGGGTATTTGGCCTCGAGCCTTCGGAGTACCGCCGAGGTCCGGCAGCGCTTGCAGCCCTCGGCCCACGTCACGATGGCCGCGTCCTCGTCCCCGCTGGCCAGCTGAGCCTCGCACCGAAGGGCATACGCCCACATGCAACCACCCGTGCGGCGGAGAATTTGCTCCGTGTCCTTGATGACCACTGGTGGTCGCCCGAGGGCCAGCGCACTCGCCGCTCGAATGAGAAGCATCGCGGTGGTCAGCTCCGGTGGGCCCGCCGCCCGGGCAAACGCCAGTGCCTGGGTCGCCCACTCGACGGCCGACGCAAAGTCGTCGCGGTCGAAGCACCGCCGGGCGCTCTGTGCGCATTCGATGCACCCGGCGTCGCCTAACGCCGTGGCGGCCTCCGTAAGGGGGTTGGTCGCTTCCAGTGGCATGTACGCGGCGATCTCGTCCTCGTCCCGGACGACGTCGAGGCGATCGAGACTCACCATCAGTGCCTGGAACCCGGGGTCGTCGGGGAACACCGTCCGTGCCCGCGCGCACGCCGTCCGGGCCTCGGCCAGGTTTCCCATCATCACATGCGCCTCGCACACGCATCGGTGCGCGACGATGGCCGTCGGCATGAACTTGATCGCCGCGTTGGCTTCCGTGATGGCGTTCGCGTACTGGTGCTGACCCAGGAAGCACCGGGCCCGAAGCGCCACGAGCCCGGGATCCACGCGGTCCGCCTGCGCCTGGACCACCTTGATCTGCTTGATGGCATTGCCAAAGTTGCGGCCATAGACATACGACAGGGCCAGCTCGTACGCCTCCGTGGGGCTCCCGGGGCGCTCGAAATCGATCTCAAACGCCGCCTCGTCGAGATGGTCGACGCCGAGGCCAAACACCGCCTTCCAGATCGTCAGGGCATCGACTCGGCGGTTCAGGCCCAGGAGTGCCCGGCACTTGAGCCGATACGCCGTCCCGCACGCCTTGGGCCGGCCCTGGGCCGCGGCGTCAGCGTCCGCGATCGCCTCCTCGAACTGCTTCAGCTCATGACGAAAGTTGGCCCGGGCGACCAGGATCCGATAGTGCGCGGTCGCGTCGACTGTCGCGTCCGCCAGAGCCGCCGTGCAGGTCTCGATGGCCTCTTGGAGATTGCCCTCCTCGGCCAGCTTGTTGATAATGCTCAAGTAGCCCGTGGCGTCAAGAGGCGCTTCGGATGAAAGACTCGATGGCGGCGGTGACGGCGGCGGCGGCGTTGGCGGTGGCGGCGGCGTTGACGGTGTCGGCGGCGGCGGCGTTGACGGTTGGCAGTGGCTCGAGTCACGCGCACTCGAATCGATCACGTCTCGCCGTGCGGCGTCGTCTCGCTGAGCAGTGGATGCCTGTGACGACAAAGTCGGCCGTGAGATCGTCGCCACTGGCGGTGGGGCCATCGTCGACGGCGGGGCGTTGAGGGCCATGATCCGCGTCGTCATGGCCCTGAGTTCGGCTGATGTGGGCACCTGCACGAGCGCCCGACGCCACTCGGCGGTGGCCTCTTCGTTCCGCCCGAGTTGGATGAGGGCCTCGATTTTGGCCCGCGAGGACTTGAGGCACCGCCCGGCGCGCAAGCCAATGGCAATGTCGGCGTCGTGGATCGCGAGCTCGAATTCGCGCGTCTCGATGCGGTACGCGGCCCGCTGTTGGTGGAGGTGGGCGCAGAGCGAAGGCGTGTCGCTGGCATCGACGTTGGTGAGGGCGAGCGTGAGCCACGTGATCGCCGCGGTCATGTCACCCTCAGCCGCGGCCGTTTGCGCGCGCTCCCGATAGTCCTGCAGCGCCGAGATGAATCGAGCCGTGGGGCCCTGTAGTGGGGGGCGATTGATTACGTCTTGGTCCGCGGACTCGTCGTCGTCCCTCGGCGGTGGCGGAGGCTCGGTCGAAGGCAGCGGCGGCGACGGCGGTGGTGGCGATGGTGATGTGGACGTAGCGGGGCCGGGAGTCGCGGGGCGGAAGGGACTGGCCCCTGCGTGCAGCGTCGTCGGTGTGGGGGCGAGTGACTCTGGTGGCTGGAAGGCAAACGACGGCGACGGGTTGACCATCCAGTATCCTGCGAAACTCGAGGCGGTTTCTGTGGCGTATTCTGAAGGAGGCAATGGCGGTGGAGGCCCTAGGGGAAGTGGCGGTGGGGACCCTGGAGGAAGTGGCGGCGGTGGGGACCCTGGGGGAAGTGGCGGGGGCGATCCGGGCGGCAGTGGCGGCTGGAATGGCTCCTGCGTCGGTGGCGAATTGGCTGCTTCGGTTGCCCTGGCGACTTCCTCGCATCGGATCAAGTTCTCGTCTCCTGGGAACCAACGCTGACCGTCTTCACAAGCGCGAGTCGCGTCCGCCCATTGCCCCATCGCCAGCGAACTCTGCCAGAGGAGGATGTACCCGACACGCTCGTTCTGGTCCAGCTGGATGACCCGCTCGGCATGACATCGCGCCGCGGCAAATTGCCCAAGCTGGTAGCAGCAGCTCGAGAGCAACACAAAGAGCTGAGGGTCCGCATCGCCGCCCCTGGTCGCTTCCTCCGCCGCGGCGCTCAAGGCATCGACAGCATGATCAAACCGTCGCTGGATGATCATCACAACGGCAGTCGCAACGTAATCCACATCACCGGGATTGGACAATTGGCGGGGCCTCAATCGCGAAATGGCCACAGCGACGATCTCACTCTGGTCTTGGATGGGGCCCGCTGAAGGAGACATCTCCTATGGACTCGCCCCGAATGCCGCTTCTCCGAGCAATCACTAGCCCGCACCTGCTGACGCTGCGCGCTCCTCGCTTGATGTACCGACAGGGCGAAAACGCAAGTAGCGAGCGAGGATCAGTAGCATCTGTAGACCTTTTACTATCATGACCAGATCAAAGCATCAAAAATAACACGAAGCCAGCCAAAACGCATCCGAGCGCAGTTCTCATGCGACGATCGCCATCCAGCAGCTTCAACAACACAAACCACAATTTAAATGCAGTTCAATCCAACATGCAGACGCACGAGCAACCTCTAAAAGGCTGTGCTGAACGCGCGTATAGCGGTTGTGCCTTGGTCATTCGTGTGGGTTGTATTGTACTTCGTAGTTAAATGTTATTCATTGCGAACACTTTGGTGTGCAAAAAAAGGTCTGACAACGACAATTCGTATGTGTTGCGCATTACTAAGTGTTCATTTCAGGGTGACTCTCTCCACACATGAATACCGACACTAGCGCTTGTTGGCCTTCTTGTTGGCGCCCTTGTTCTTGTTCTTGGCCGCGCCTTTGCCCGACGATGGTCGCACTTGCTCGTCCTGCTTTGCGGTCTTCTCTGGTGCAGCCTTCTGTTGTTGTTGTTGTTGCTGCTGCTGGGCCGAATCCTGCTTGGTGTTCTGTTTGCGGCCCATGGCCTTGCTGGGAAGCTCTGTGGTCTTGCTGGTCAAGATGAAAAGTGATCAATGCGGTGCCAAGTCTTCCGAAAGTCTGCAAATCGTCAAGGGGGATGTATTCTTATCTGGGCCAGATAAGAATGCGAGCTCGTCGCTGAAGTATTCACAGCGGACAGAGCGACCAAAAGAGACGCACTGGAGTCGTTTTTGCGAGGGATCGCGAGCTTGAAGGCACGACGATCAGAGCATGAACCTCGATCCTTCTTCGTCTTGAACCTCTGTTGTTTTTGTTTTTTTGAGACGGATTACGTATCTTTTAGTATCCGATAGAATCAACTTTATATATCAAATCCCATGTGCACAATGGCTTGCGGGAAATGCGTATGCATGAAAAGGGGCAGTTCGACCCAGTCCCATACAAATTTCAAATCATCGGGAAACACAACAAAAAAAATCGAATCCCCGACAGCGCACACGACAAAATGCATTGTGACGACTGGGCTTGGGCGCTCGCTGAAGCAAATCCGAGAGCACACACTGCGCTGCGCTTGCTGAACGCGCACAGCAGCGCCTTCACTTTTGTCCTCCTCCCCCATGGTCGCCATCGAACCCCCGACGCCCCCGCGTCGAGTCCTGCGCGTGGTCGATGGCCCCGCCGCGGGATCCACAAGGGCCCCCGAGCATCCGGGCGATGGCGAGCGCTCACCGCTGCTGCCCGTGACCGCCGGCGCCAAGTCCATGAGGTCGTCGTCGTCCATTCTGCTCCGCGTGTGCTCCTTCATCCTCGTCACGGAGGTACTGTCGGCGCATCGGCCTGGGGGGTGGATGCAATGATTGTGGCACACGGTATCCTCTCACTCACGCCGCCCGCTCCCTCCCTCTGCAAGTTTTGCCTCTGGGTCGCGACGCTCACGCTCACGGGTTCGCTGCCGATCTTCTTCCGCAAGAACCTCGGGCTCAGCAGCGTCCAGGCCACGGAGCTCAATAGCGTCCTCCTGGCGCTGTCCAATCTCACGCCGATCCTCGGCGCCTACCTCGCCGACACGCGTTGGGGCCGCTTCAAGACGTGCGTATGGCCAACGCGAATGACTTGCGTGGCAGACAGACAATACGCGATTGATTGACGTGATTGACCCACAGCATCACCATCGCCTGCGTGCTCTACGTCTCGGGGATGCTCCTCTGCGCGATCTCGGCGACGCCCCGCTTCGAGTCGCTGCCGCTCTTCCTCGTCGGGCTCTACGGCGGCGTGGCCCTTGGCTCGGGTGGGATCAAGCCCAATGTCGTGGTCCTCGGGGCCGAACAGTTTGATCTCGACGACCCCGCGCAGCGAAAGGAGAAGGAGAGTTTCTTTCTGTGGTTTTACTGGGCCATGAACGTCGGGGGCTTTTTCAGTTCCTCCGTGCTCGCCAACGTGAGCGTCAGCGGCATCCCGGGGCTCGTCCCCGCCGCGCTCGGGTTCCCCGTGGCCTTCTTCTTCGCGACGGCCGTGTTCATCGTCGCCCTCGGGTCCTTTTACGGCGGGCGGCGGCGCTACCGGCTCTCGCCCCCACAGGGGAGCGCCCTGAGCCAGTTCACGGGGGTCTTCCTCCAGGCAGCGCGGGCGACAACCCACGGGCGGGTCGTCCTCAGTGGGTGCGTGGCGTTTATCCCCGGGATCGTCCTCACGACGATCTCGTACTTCGTCGAGGAGCGCTCGTGGCACCTCACGCTAGCCATCGCCGGGGCCGCGGCGGTGATCTACGGGACCGTGGTGCTGATCTTCTCGGGGCACTCGACGGCGTGGCTTCAGCGAGCCATGGAGACGAACGGCGGCTCCTTTGCCGAGGCCCAGGTCCGCGACGTCCGCCAAGTCGTCCGGCTCTTGCCCTACATGAGCGTCATCATCGTCTTCTGGTCGGCCTTCAGCCAGATGCAGACCAACTTTCTCATCCAGGGATGTCAGATGGATCTCCGGTTCGCCATCCCGGCGTTCCTCGGCTTCTCCAGCTCGGACCAGGGGCGCAGCAATGGTCCTGTGCGTCCTGTGCTTCTCTCGTCGGCGACACTCGGAATCCTCAACTCGGGGGCCGTTCTCATCTTCATCCCCATGTTTGATCGCGTGGTGTACCCCGGACTCCACCGCCTCGGCATCCGACCGACGCTCCTGGGCAAGATCGGCACCGGGCTCTTGTTTTCCTTCTTGGCGATGGCCGTCGCGGGGTACATTGAGGTCACCCGCAAGCACCGGGGCTTTGTCGAAGGGGTATTTTCCAACTGCGCCAGTGGCGGAGAGGGGCTGCGAATGTCTGCAATGAGTATCTGGTGGCAGACGTTCCCGTACCTTTTCATCGGGTTGAGTGAGATCCTCACAAGCATCACGGCGTACGACCTCTTCTACTCGGAGGTCCCCGAATCCATGCGCAGTGCGTGCCAGGCACTCAACCTCTTGGCGATCACCCTCGGTGTCATCATCTCCGGGGCACTAAACAGCATCTTTTCGTTCTGGGTCACGACCGACCTGAATGAGGGCGGGCTCGAGAACATCTTTTTCATCATCGCGCTCCTGCTGCTGCTGGACTTCGTGGCATTTGTCCTCGTTTCGCGCTCCTTCCAGTATCACAGCGCGGATGCCATCGCCGACGCCGAGGCAGGAGGCAACTTTGCTCAAGCCATCACACAGGCAGTGCGGAACTTCTTTGGTACGTCCGGAAAAACGAGGGGGTCGAGGGGTTGTACTGATACACATTTGGTCACAATAGCCACGCGATCGCCACCACGAGCTCGAATGGGATCAACCAAGTAGTCAAATCAATCGTGTTAATCGCGTTCGGTGTATTGAATGTGAATATTGCGCTGTACAAACTCAAGAAACTGCGACAGCTTCGAGGACTGACCGGTTCAACGTTCAAACCGAGGAGCCCCCACAGGTCTCAACAAATTCGAGTTCGCTGGAGAGGGTCTCGTGACGATAGTCAACACGAATGTCGGGGACGTTCGTCATTCGAATGTCTGTAAACCAAAATTGAAATGTGGTCGTCAGGCACTTGCACAAGTTCTCTCACATACTACTTTGTAGTATCCACTTACCGTTGCCCTTCGAGCCTGGTAGGAAGTAGTTCTTGCCGAGGAAGTGCTCCTTGAATTGATGCTCGAACCCGGACTGAAGCACGGAGTTACGAGCAACCTCGCAGATGTCAGTCGACGTGAGCTTCCAGACTTGTGCGGCTACCGAATACTCCTCGAGAAGTGGATCCTTGGTGTAGTGAAGCATCAGTGGATCATCCGTCGAGAGGGAAACATTGAGGCCGCGTGCGTGGTAGATCGGGAAAGGGTTGCGGTGATAATCCAAGAACAACTTGTTGTTGCTGAGGGGTGACATGGCAATACCAATCTGTGTGAGGTAGTACAGATACTGCAGCGCAACGGACTTGCGGAGCGTGATCCCGTGGTTAATTCCGTTCGACGTGAGGAATGCAGCAGCCAAATGATCTGGGTCGCCAGCTTCGCCGGAGTGGGGCCGGAACGTGAAAGTAGAAAGACCCTTGGAACGACGGAACTCATTCAAAGTGGCGAGGTTGGCATAGATGTAGTAGCACCAGTAGTCGTACGGCGGGTTCGAGTCGTTCGTGTAATGCTCCGGCTTCGGCAGAGGCTTTCCGCGTTCCGCGCGAATGGGCTCAGGCTTACTTTCATCATCAACACAGTCAAAACCAATGAGGGTCTCGAGAAAGTAATGCAGCGGTGGGTTCGACGACGGATCGCGGGTGACCTCAAACAACGGCATGAAAATGTTGTCGATCATCTGCTGGAAATTCTCGATTTCTCCCGACTTCTTGTAAATGAAGTAGAGTCGCGGAATCTGGATCATCCAGCGAACATGCGGGGACGCAAGGCGGTTGACATAGAACCAACGCGCCAGCTTGTCCCATTCGGAGTACTTCCGTCCGTAAATGGACACACGCCACTCCACGAGCTGGTATTTGCTCGCCTGGAGATCACTAATCACCTCTTTGGTGATTTCCGCGAGATACTTCCCCCCAATTAGGTTATCCGTCTTTAGGAAGATCTCCCGCAGACGGCTCTGCCCGGCGGGGTTGTACTTGAGATTGAAGCGATCGAAACGATGGAAGGTGTTCGAGGCATGCATATCGAGCGTATCAACGCTCAAGTCGTATGCCGTGAGGTTCAGAGAGCGAAAGACTTCGCTGAGCGTCATGAATCGCCCATCACGGAAAATTACAATCTCACCCGGGTTGTTGCGCAACCGCGACTTGATGAATCGCAAGAGGTGCTTCTGGTTCATGCACGCTGAATGGTGAATGTGCGTGTCCACCTTTCGGACGTTGTAGAAATCACGATGCGGCACTGCCTTCTGGGCGAGGAGCTCGCGATCAGAGTTCAAGAGCGTGTGGAGGTTGAACCGCGCTTCCAGGAGCTGGAGGCGCTTAAACGACACTGTCTTCACCGGGCCCGAGTTGCAAATGCGCTTGACCTCGAACCAGTCATCGTAAAACTCCTTGGCCGTGCCAACACTGTAGACGGGCTTGGCTGCACCGGTCTCGAAGACATGGACCACTCCATCGACCATCTTGAGCTCGTGGTTGGTCGTCTCCGACAGCGGCTTGTCAAAGGGGTCGTAGTTGATCTCATCGCGATGGCGGAGACGCGCACCAGGGTGGCGTGGGCTCAAGGGCATCTCCCCGACGGTCGGGATGGAGGGCTAGAGAGCAAGAGAGCAAGAGAGCGAGAGAGAGAGAGAGCGGGCGCACGACGATATTAATCGCAAACTCGCCATGCACATGCCACGAGGCCCCGCCCACGACAACGACGACAACGCACCTCCATGACAGTCATCCACTTCTTCCGGAGGGCGATGCACTTGCGGATCATCTCGCACACCTCCTTCGTCTCGCGGTCGACGTCATCCGGGGCCGATGTAATCTGGATCTTTTGGTACTCGCTCGTGTGGCCGTACGGCTCGGGGATCTTTTCAAAGAGATCCTCGAGCTCTATCGTCGTCGACAACATCAGCTCCCAATCATCGTGGGCCGCCGTTTGGTGCGGGAGTGTGCGCTACGTACCGTCCGGTTCGCGCTCGCGTTCGACCGAGGCATCCGACATGCCCCGGAGGCGCTTCTCGCTCTGGACCTTTTGCAGGATCGAGGCCTTGAGGAGCCCCTCGTGCTGCGTCAGCCGCGTCGAGGCCGCGAGGCCCTCGAGCTCGTCCTCGTCGTCCTCGGCCTCGGCCGCGGCCGCGAGCACCGCCGACGACGCCGCCTTGGGGGACGTCGCGAGGAGCCCGAGTCCAAACTCCGCGCCGCCCACGGGGATCGCGCGGCCGCCGACGACGTGCACGCCGGCTCCGGACGCCGAGCCGTCGATCCGGAGTTCGTTCTCCAGGGCCCGCGCGAGCGCCGCCGACGACGACGGTGGCGAGTTGCTCATGGTGCTCGTTCAACTCCAATTGGGTGTGTGTCGGCGGTGAGTGAGGAATTGACCCCAGGTGAATGTGAATGCGCGACCGCAACCAGGTGGTTTTGACAGTATCCACAAAGGAGTGATGGTCGGTGGAAGTTGGGGAGAAGCGAGAATAGTGTGGCTTACATTAAATTACTCTCCACTATCTGGCAGGAATCCCGAACAAAGCAAAACCATTTGCTTTTTGCGGCTCATGTGGAGCATTCCGTGCACAGAAGAGCTTGAGTTGGGAATCTGGATCGGCGTGGATGGGGAATCTAAGTACGAGCATGCGGCCGCTGCCGAAGCAGCTGCGCACTTTATTTGACAGGTGGTCTCGCCGCA
>JAADYI010000979.1:0-10874 GCA_023338185.1 Lagenidium sp. CBS 127285
CGCCGAGTTTCCTGCAAAGCGGCACGAGGGGCCATCGGCATCGTCGCCGCCCCCGGGGCCTAACGACGACGACAACAACAATCAACTCGAGGAAGTAGGTGGGGGGGGCGACAACAACAGCCCCACGGCGGTGCATCCTCGAACGGCGTCGCCCGTCGACACGGAACCCCCGCCAAGCACAACCACAGCGGCATCAGCTGATACAGTGGCATCGTCGACGTCCACCGCCACGACCACATCGGCCGATGGACTTGTTACGACGACGCAAACGCCCATGACGACGACGAATACGACCCCACCACTGCCCCCGACCATCACGTACTTTGGCTTTGACTACGCGACGATCGTCGAGGTCCAGTCCAAGGCCGTGGCGCTGCTCATGAGCCGCGTGCAGCACCCCGCGACACCCGCGCTTGAGTTTGAGCGGGCCATGAACCGGGTCCTCCGGCTCCTGCTCGAGGAGGCGCTCGCGATCGTCGTCGGCACGGGGGCTGACGATGACAATCAGCAGCAGCCGCACCACCACAATCGACATCACCAGCAGCCCCGAGGGCAGCAACAGCAGCAGCACGAGGACCCTGCCGCGGCCCGCGTGGACCTCTGCGCCGTGAGCATGATGGCCCCTGATATGTGCCCGTTGCTCGGGGCCTTTCGGCATCTCGAGCCCACGCAGGCCATCGCCCGCGTGCAGCTCCCCCGGGGCCTCGGGACCGAGGACGACGACCACGGCGGCGACCATGGCGACCTGGGCGATGACAAGCGCCACCACCGTCGGGGCCGGGCGATCGTCACTCGGGCCCCCGGGGGGCCTCCGCTGGGGGAACTCGAGGTCTTGCTCTTGGACGTTGTCGCGTCCACGGGCCCGGGGATGTGCGCGGCCATCGAGGCCCTTCTCGAGCGCGGGGCCCGGCCCGACCGTCTCACGATCGTCGCGCTCTTTGTCGCCCCCGAGGTCATCGCCCTCGTGCAGTACGCGTTCCCCCGCGTGCGGATCATCACCGCGCGCATCGACGCCCAGCTCCACAGCCGCCAGGATCGTCGGGACCCGCAGCGCTCCTCGCCCCCGTCGCTCGCGGTCCTCGATCGCCTCCGGGCCACGCTCCGACGCATGCGGCTCTAGATAAGAGACGGCAAGCAGCCTAATCAAACACAACTCCATCACCGCCACCCTCCTATGATCTGTCCATTGCCGTCCATCAATGCCGACAACCACGCGAGCCACTCCAGCCACCAAGCCAACAGCATCAATGGCGGATTGCACGACTCCTATTACTACTACATCCCGCCAATGATGACTCGGCATCCGCGAGCGCGACTTTCTCGCAACGCCCTCGCCATTTCTTGCAACAAAAGGCCCATTCCATTCGAGTTGCTCTTGTCCAGACAGGGAAAGCACGCATAGACACATACACACACACAACACACACACCTACAAATCCATCCAGAACCTCCCAATCCTTCCACGGATTGTCCGACGTGGTGCCTCATCCTGTGGTGCCGGGATCAGCGCATCCTCCTCACAAGAGTCGTTTTATACGCGACGACGCATCCCCCCCGCGTCTCTTGACAACAGCTCCGGCTGCACACATCTCTGTGCATCACATCACAGTGTGATCCCCCCCCGGCCATCACACAAGAGAATGCACACATGCATCGACAACGTGGACCAAGGAGAGATAGAAGGAATACGAAAGAAAAAAAAGAGAACGGGAACAATCGCAACTTGAAGCCTCGTCGTGTTTGTCCTTCCCATTGGACTCTCGCATCATCTCCGGATCACCAGATTGTCCCTATGCAACCACCTGCAACAACGCGCTGTATCACAACAGGAGCCAATTGGCAACTTCAACAACAACAACAAAACCCTATGGCTTGAGATGACGCTTGGACACTTGCAGGGCTGGCGCGTCACGAAAGGGGCGCAGCACATCGTAGACGAGGATCGATCGGCTAGAATTCCTTGACGATGATGTGCTGGGCCTCGTCGTAGTGGAAGCCCTGCTTGGTGAAGACCGGCGACTGGAAAAACTCGCTGAGATCGTAGATCCCAACGGCCTTGGCCTTGGCGAGGAGGTCCGCGCTTCGCACGCTGAGGCTGGTCGCGCTGTCCTTGATCAGCCGGCGCTGGCGAGACTGGTTCTGCGTCTGGAGCTTGAGCTGGTGGTAAGTGTGCGCCGACTGGAAAAGCTCGTGGAGGACGTGCATGAGCAGCACGTTGTTGTCTTGACGGTAGGTGAGGTACGGCCGGAAGAGCCGCCGCCATTGCCGCTTGAACGTGTACTTCTGCGCCTCGCACAGGCTCTCGGTCATGACGCGGATCGCCATGTCCAAGTCGTCGTTGCAAACGTTGTCTCGAAGGTGCATCCTTGCATACGCTTCGGACATTCGAAACAGCGACTCGATGTGGCGGACCGCAATCGGCACGGCGCCAGTGTGCTGGGACGCACGACGGAGCTGGGCGTAGAATGTCTCGACCTTCCGAGTATCGAGGTCGCTTGACATGACTGGATTGACGTAGGTTCTTGCGTACAAGATGTACTTCTGGAGCAGCTCCTGACTGATAGTCATGCCGTCGGTACCATCTTGGACTTGCATCATGGACTTGGTCATGCTGCTGAGCTGCTCTTCGACATCGTCGTCTTCGGGTTGCTCTTCTCCGCTGTCCTTCTTGAGTGGGTTGCTCTTCATGTGACTCGAAATGACGAAATCCGCCAACCGCTCGTCGTCCACAGGATCCACGCGATCTTGAAGCACACACAACACATCGAAACGTTGTAGGATCGGGTCTGTTAACTCCACATTTTCTGCAAATGTCCGAGCGGGGTTGTAGCGGCCGCCGATGGGGTTCGCGGCGGCGATCACTGAACACCGAGCTTGGAGCGAGGTCACAATACCAGCCTTCGATACCGAGATACTCTGCTGCTCCATGGCTTCGTGGATACTCGTTCGATCTTGCTCGTTCATTTTGTCAAACTCGTCGATCAAACAGACTCCCTTGTCAGCAAGAACCAGTGCTCCACCTTGCAGAACCCACTCCTTCGTGAACGGATCTCGAGAGACACCTGCAGTTAGACCCACTGCTGAGGCACCTTTGCCCGTCGAATAAACTGCTCGCGGCGCCGTTTTCTTGCAGAACTTCAGAAATTGGGATTTGGCGGTCCCCGGGTCGCCAACAAGAAGAACATTGATGTCACCACGAACGCGTGAGTTCTTGATGAATTTCGGCTTGCCCCCAAACAGAGACAACGCCAGAGCAGTCTTGACTTGCAAATGTCCGTAGATGGATGGAGCCACACTGTTGATGAGAATCTGACCAATGTTGGGATTCTTCGCGAGCTTGAGAATGGTCTTCTTGTCCTCGGCCGTGAGGATCTTGCTGCCCAAGACATCCGCTCTTCGTTCAACATGATTGGCCTCAATCACAGTTCGAAAAACAGGAAATCCATCACGAAGATTGAGGGTCGGGTCCGGTGTGTTGGTGTAGATGCCTGTGATAGCAACCTCATCACCTGGTCTCGCTTTGTCGATCAGATCTCCAACCAAAATCACATCCTTGCTTCGAGGGACACGTCCGGGGGGCACACTTCCTGGTGACTCTTGAAGTGTGATCTTCTGGTAGTTCCTGTAGACAGTCTGCTCGTTGTTCACCGGAAAGGAGCCTCGGTATTGACACTCTGGGCAAGCATTGAGCTTGATCTCTTGGTGATTCTGTTGTGTGAAGGGGCCGATGATCGTGTGGCAACCCGGGCAGTTGACTTTCACCAATTTTAACTGCGGGAAGACTGACGTTCGACGGGTAACGACTCCCGAGACCTTGATCAAGAAATTCAAATGCGCTGTGCGAAGGTCCCGGAGCTTCTCCGTGCCCGGCAAATCGAGGATCCGAACGTAGACCTCTTGATGGATGGTGTCGTAGTATGGAAACAGCGCCAACACAACATCGCGCGCAACCTCCTCGAGAATTGCGATCATATCCTTCGGGGCCTCGACGATCCACGCTGCGATCATTGACATACTGTGAATGACATCACCAATCTCGATCTCCAGCGACTGTTCATTGCGCTGGGCCATCTTGACGATCTTCTGGTGGTACTTGAGTTCATTGTGGGCATCTACAAACGTATTGAGGAAGTTTTTCTAAGGGATTCGAGGACAAATGCGTCAGTCATATCCCATGTCAAACCGCAATATGCCAACAACGTACAAATCGCCGCTTGATCTCGTTTCTCGGGCGATCGGTTGCGATCCATTCCCGGAGGGGCACGTCAAAGTGCTCCAAGTTGATGATCTCCTCATCGTCAAGCGCCACCTCGGCTGTCGCGAGGTCATAGTCCTCCCCACGGCGCATGAATCGGCGACGATGGGCATCGTCGCGCTCGGTCTCCATGTCCTCCTGGAAGACCTGCGCGATGCGGCCCTCACGGGCATCGCGGCGGTTGAGTTCCTCCTCGACGCGACGCCGGGTGTCGGCGTCCATGTCCTCGTACTGCCGCTCATCGAGTTGCCGCGTATCGTAGCGGTCGAGGGTGTCCATTCGACGGTAATCCCTGTGCATCATCCCATCAGTCCCTTTCGTGACCATGCGCAACGCGCGCCACACGCTACAGGCGTGAATTCGCCATTGACGTACATCTCGGCATTGTCTGCGAGGTCCTCGCCCTCGTCCTCCTCTTCTTCCGAAAAGTACACGCGCTCGCGTCGCTGGATGTCGAGCTCATCGACGAGCTCGTCCTCGAGCTCCTCGGCCTGCTCCCCATAGTCATCGTCGCCCTCCTCAACGACCTCCTCCTCGACAACTTCCTCCTCGGCGACGCCGTCGTCATCATCGACGACGAAGCCTCGGTCCTCGTGGTCATTGTCATCTCCGCGCGAGGCCGACGCCGACGCCGATGCGGTCGCGTGGTCGCGTCGCCCATCGCCGCGATCGTCGTCGCCCCCTCGGCGGAGTCGCCGGCGTTTGCGGCCCGGCTCGCGGGCGGCCCCGCCGTCGCTATTGCTGCCCTCCGAGTCACTCGCGCCCCCGAGGCCGGCGATCGCCGCCCGCGCATCCGCGGCCCAGTCCCGCTCGCCGTCGCCGTCATGCTCGCGCCCGTGATCGGCCATCGTCGGTCGCGCGTCCGAGCCCTCAATGTTGCGTGTGGTGGTGGTGGTTGGTTTACGCGCCAATGCGTCTGCCCGTTGTGGGTGTTGGTTGGGGCTTTTTTCCCGCCATTACCATGCAAATATTCGATAATTCTCTTTCTAGGCTGTTGGTGTTGTGATCCTTGCGGATAGAGACAGATCCACAAGGATGGGGCAGTTGGTCCAATTGGACAAACTCCAATCACATCATGGGTCTATCGCACGTTCCGCCATGAGCCGATCGCCCTGGGCTCGGATGGATCCGTTGCAGTCCCAGCGAGGGGCGTGGCCCGTGCGACCCCAGCGTCGTTGATGGTGGTCGGGGAGCGGAGGGGCGCAAGTGCGCGTCGTCGGTGTGGAAGCCGGTGCGGCGGCGTCGTGCGTCGCGTGTCCGCGTCTGGGCGTCGTGTCGAGTTGCTACGATCCCGTGTCCGCCGTCACCCGAGTCGGTGGTTTGTCGTGGGCTTTTCGCGCACGCCGTGGCCATCTGGGGAGCTCGCAGTCATTGAAAGGTTCGGCCCGTGCGAGCGTGATTGACCGAAGTCGACTAGTATCGTCGGCTGATGCGCCACGGCCGATCGGAGATGAAGCCCACGTCGACAACAAAACCCCAGAAAGAGGCGGAGGAGCGGGGCTTCCATGATGACACGGACCGAGGTGTTTGTGTGTGCCTTTGCGGAGCCATCGCCGTGCTTTCCAGGTTCGATTCGATCCGGTCGCGTTTCTGACCCGGTTTCCTCGCCCCAACGGAGATCTCGGAAGACGCTTCGCCAGTTTTTCTGCTGCTCGGCCGGTCTCGGGGCTTGATCGACTATGTTTTGTGGTCCAAACACCGATGCGGTGTTGAGGAGGCGATTTTGGTTTCTTCTTTCGCTGGCGTCCCAGATGAAGCTGATGAGGGACGTTTAATGACCGACTCGGGGCAACAGAGGCTTTGTTGCGTATGATGTTTAGACGGTCAAGCTCGATGATCATCGTCAAGAAGCCCAAGCAAGGTCTTTTGTAGCCCACGCAGACCACGTGAGCAGCAGTGTATGCAAGATGCGTGGGCGATTGGGGACGTCGTGATTGTTTGCAACCGCTGCAGCTGCTCTTCGAGCAATCGCGATGTCGAGATGGGAGTTGAAGTGTATCAGCGATATCCAGGTCAAAGGACGCGTCTGTGCTTCACCGCCGTTGCAGGATGCACAATCAACCACAAGGGCACGCGTAAATGCATGAGGACGACAAGGCACGGCCTCCATGTTTCTCGACCCCAAGCACTTGGATCAATATCGCTGTGGCAATTGTACTTGGTCGCCATTGGCAATGTTTGGCACGACTGGTCCCACCAACATTCATCCGGAAATGACGGTCGCTGTTGACGCCACCTCATGGCGACGGACTCGGAATGTTTGCGCGTCGAAATGTTCGGCATTGCTCTATGACGATCGCAACATGCACAGGCACTTTGCCATTCGCGGCCGCTGCGACACGATGTCCCAGCTCAAGCTCACGTACTTTGACTTTGCCGGTCGGGCCGAGATCGTTCGCTCCACGCTGCGTCTCGGGGGCGTGGCCTTTGCGGACGAACGCCTTACGTTGGAGCAGTTTGCCGAACGCAAGGCCTCGCTGCCCTACGGCCACGTGCCGGTGCTCGAGGTGGACGGGCAGGTGATGGCCGAGAATCGAGCCATTTTGCTCTACGCGGCCCGGCGCGCGCGCCTGTATCCGCCGGTGGATGCTCCCGTCGCGGCGCTGTTGGTGGATGAGGTCATCGACACGTTCGAGGCCTTTGTGCGGCGGCTGATCGCCCCAAGCTTCCACGAGAAAGACCCCGAGAAGGTGAAGGCGATGCGCCTGCAGCTAGTGGCCGGCGACTTACCCGATGCCCTCGCGTGGCTGGACCGTCGACTAGAGACGACCCACACGGGATTTACGTCCACGAGGTGATGGTGTGGGAGAACGTGATGAACTTTCGCTCGGGGGCGCTCGAGCACATCCCAACGACGCTGATCGACGAGTACAAGACCATGGTGGCAATGCACGACAAGGTCGCGGCGGCATGGGCCAAAGGCAACGACCCCGTGAACCCGGTCAAGCACGTTTGCCATGCTCCACAACCGACCAACGAGATCCGGCTCGGCTTTGTTGGCAACACGAATATCGTGAACGTTCGACTGGCCTTGGAGATCAGCGGCGTTGCCTTTGAGGACAAGGGGTTGTCGTCTGAGGAAGGATTTAGTCGTAGCGCCTCATCGTTTGTCTCGGATCAGGCGCCAGTGCTCGCCATCGGAGACGACGTCGTCGCTGCACAGCCGATGGCGCTTCTTCGCTTTTGTGGTCGACTCACGGGGTTGTATCCGACGGATGATCCCATTCGAGCATTGAAGATCGACGAGGTTCTCAGTCACCTCGACGACCTTGATGACGCCCTGGCCCCGACATTGATCGAGCGCGACCCACAGCGAAAGCGAGTACTCGTCGAGAAACTTGTCAACGAGGTACTGCCGGATCTGCTGGGGAGCCTCGAGAGGCGCCTCGTGGGCTGGAAACTCGCATCGGGCGAGCCGGAGATGCCATTTGCCGTCGGTCCGACGGTCTCGATCGCCGACATCGCCATCCACACGGCCCTCGAGGGCCTTTCGAGCGGCCAACTCGATCACGTCCCAATCTCGATTCTCAGTCCATACGGCCACCTCATGCGAGCGTCCAAGGCCGTGGCCTCGCAACTGCCAAAGGGGCTCGTGGCGGGCTCAAAGGTGAAGAAGATGTGAGACCACGGGCTGCTTGTGTCGAGTCGAATGTGATTATCGTGTCGTGGATCAAAAACGAATGGGAGGAGTCGGTAATACCTTGGTCAAATGGAAGGACTTGACAGTATAGCACGGCGGATTGCCAACCGCGCCGACGTCTACTAGGACTTCTCGCAACTGTGTTACGGTGACGCGGGGGACGAACACGGCGGTCGCGAGACATTTGTTTTGCGCCGGTGCGTTCTGCAGGAGAGGGTGACGTGGTCTGCCTGACGGTTGTCTCACTCGATTATTCCTCATTAGCGATGTTACAGTAGTAGTGAAAAACGCGAATGGATGAGACGTAGCGCAGCTCAGCTCTGACCATTGCCAACGGCGACGGCTTGCAGCTGGGGCTTGAGCCACTTGGCCACGGGGATCCGCCGGAGGCGCCGGGCCTCGAGCCAGAGGTCCCGGGGGTCAAAGGCCCCGGGCCAGCGCGCGCAGAGGCCCTCGAGGACATTGAGCGGGTGGCACTTGATGGCCAACTTGAAGACCTCGGGCGGGATCGCGGTCGTCGTCGGGGCGACGTGGGCCAGCAAGAACTCGAGGGCTCCCTGGTCCCGGCGGTTGGCCAGGGCGATCTTGATGAGCCCCATGTCGTCGCGCTCGGGGCGGTTGGCGAACCACCAGCGGAGGACCTCGATCCGCCCCCAGCGCACGGCCCCGTGGAGGGACTCGATGCGGAAGCCCGTGAAGCGCGGCTCCCGGTGGAGCCACTCGAGAACTTGCACATGCCCGCGGTCGGCGGCGAGGGTCACGGCCTCGGTCGCCCCAAAGGCCGCATCCCCGGCGGCTCGGTAGCTGGACTCGAGGAACGTGAGGTCCCCGCGCTCGGCGGCCATGGCGATGACCTCGACGTGATTGAGGTCCGCGGCAAAGTGATCGAGGTAGTACTGGGCCATGACTGGGATCGGGGCGGGGGGCTCGGGCGTCGTTGTCGTCGACGAGAAGAAGATCCCTCCGCCACCAGTGCCACTTCCCAAGGCCCGTCGGAGGCCCTCGGTCGTCCCGTGTAGCCCGCACTCGGTGTGGAGCCACTGGACGAGTTCGAGATCGTCCGTTCCCACGGCCAGATCGACGAGTTCGCCCGTCCAGTGCTCGGGACTGACCACCTGCCGCAGCCAGCGGAGCATTGGGCGCTTGTCCACGGGGTCCTTACCGAAGGCTCGGCGCAGGGCCGCCTCGAGGGTCGCGGGCGGGCACGGAAAACCCCTGTGTTCGTGGAGGTCCTGGGCGATTTCGAGGTGGCCGTACTGGGCGGCGGTCTCCATGACCCGCGCTCGCTCGTCTTCCGCGAGTGCGTCCGCAAAGCGCTCGCAGAGCCACGTGACGAGCGCGTGGTCTCCGCGGCGCGCGGCGTGCGTGAAGCCCCTGACACTACACGGACTCTGCCGCGTCTCGTGGAGCCAGTGGATGAGATTCATGTCACCGCCCTGGAGCGCCGCGTCGAGGACCCGTACGTCATCCGGTGGGGGCACGTGCGCGTGGACCATCTGCACGACCTCGAGCTTGCCCGATTGCACAGCGGCCTCCATTGCGGGGCCCTCGAAGCACGCGACGGGAGGCCTATCGTTGGAGTCAACTGATCCGGTGCAGCGCTCGCCGAGGTAGCGGAGGATCTCGAGGTCCCCGTCGCGGATGGCGTCCGTGGCTACACGCTCGACGCCCTGCGTGTACCCGTGCTCGACGAGCCACCGGAGGGTCTCGAGGCGGCGTTGGCGATCTCCATTCCTGGCAAAGCTGAAGACAAACTCGGTGCAGCCCTCGTTGCGATTGGCGTGGAGCCACTCGAGGACATCAAGGTGGCCGTTCCGGGCGGCGCCGTCCATGGCCGCGGTCGTGCAGCCCTCGGGGCGATGCGCATGGAGCCACTGGAGGGCCTCGAGGTGCCCATGCTCGGCCGCGCGGTCCATCGCTGGGGTCCCCGAGATGTCCTCGGGGCGGTGGGCGTGGAGCCACGCGAGGACGCCGACGTGGCCGCCCTGGGCCGCGCGGGCGAGGGCATCGGGGGCCCGACCGTCGGGCATGAACTTGTGCAGCCACTGCACGAGGTCGAGGCGCCCGCGCCCGGCGGCCTCCTCCATGGCCTCGCGGAACTCGCGGGCCCGCGTATGGGGGTCCTGGATGGGGGCGTGGGGCCACCGCTGTTGGGCGATGCGGTCGAGGAGGTGCGTGCTGGGTTCACTGTCTTCATCGTCTTCCTCGTCCTCCTTGGAAAACGTGGCCCAGGGCATTGTCCGTGGGCAGTGGTGACGGAGGGCCTCAAAGACCGAGGACCAGCGCGTCGAGTGGTCCAGAAAGCCATCGAGGAGCTCGAGGACCCCCGCGTAGGCCCCGAGCTCCGGCCGCGCGTAGACGACGGCGGTCGTGCCCATGAGCCAGCCCCCGAGGAGTTCGTGATGGGTGCCGGCGCTGTTGTCGGGCATCGCGCTCGCTTTGTCGACGCGCATTTTGTTTGATCCCAATGCTACGAAAATGTGAAACAACGACCAAAGAGCTCTTCGCTTTTTAGAAACGAACACGCCATCGAAGGTGAGTGAAGGTCATTGAGAGTGCATTGGACAAAAATACAATTCCGCGTTTTTAACGCGGCATTTTGCTTTAAAAAGCAAAATGCCCAGTAGAAGTTGGGTATGAAGAATTTGATGATACCAATTGTGTTATTTTCACTATGAATCATGCTGACAATCGTGGTGAGGCGCGATGCTGCATCCTGGTGGGGATCCAGACGATGGTGCATTCCTGTGGGTGTAACTTGCATTTTTGTGATGCATTGGACGATCTTGGAGACTAAAGTCGCACAATGACTCGAGGACACGAAGTCTCGCACCAAAATCTCTTTGGGGAATACAGTACGAAAATCCAAGATATTAGAGACTTTCAGGAAGACTGCAAAATCAAAAGCACGTTGCCCAAAATCACGTGCTGGAGATACCGATATATTGATACCGTTTTTTAAATAGCCCTTGATTCAGC
>JAADYI010000980.1:0-10871 GCA_023338185.1 Lagenidium sp. CBS 127285
GGAAGGTCAGGGATCATTGCGCATCCCAACTTGGAAACGAGCCCCATGGTACTCGGATTAGGCACAGTCTGACACGGGGATTGTCAAGCTCTGGGCGTCGGTTCGATTCGTCACAGGCTTTTCCCGAAACCTCTGAAACCGCATCGAACTGTGACAATAGCATGTATTGAATTTCAGGATATACACATTATATCGATAAGCACAAATGCCTTGATATTGCATACCCCGCTTGCGATGGCATAGTGTTACATCCCTGGACGTGCTGACTCGGTGAACAACCGCTCCGACAAAAACCCGGCAGCCGACGCAGCGTGCGTCGTAAATGCGATTCATTCGACCCGCCCAGAGGGAACTGGCACCGATCGCTGGTCGCTGCCAGTGCTGAGTCGGTGAGAGCAGCAGCTCCCATTCTCCCCCCGCCCCCGCGCCCCGCGTTGTGCACTCGATCGCAGCATGGACGAGCTCTGGCGGACCGACGCGCGCGAGGACGAGCTCCTCGAGGCCCAGCGCCAGAAGCGCCTCGAGGCCCCGGAGGCCAACGAGTCCGTGCCCCGCGCCATCCGCCCGTGGCACCTCACGCACCGCCCGAGCAAGGACAAGGTCCGGAAGAAGCTCACGCAGCACCATGACATCGCGCAGATCGGCTTTGGCGGCTGCGGGGGGATGTACAACTACTTTCTCGGGGTCGCCTCGGTGCTCCAGGTGGATTGCTCGGATCCTCATGCCATTGTTGCCGACGCGCGCTGATCGCCATTCGATCAATTGGTCGATTGTCTGCTGCTCGCAGGAAGAGTACGATCTCGAGGACGTCATCTTCTCGGGCGTCTCGGCGGGAACCTTCCCGGCGACGATCCTCGCGCTCGGCATCGACGTCAAGGAGTTTTTCTTCAAAGAGAACATCCCGTTGATCGAGCAAGGGGCCAAGTGCTCGTACGCGGGGCTCGGAAAGTACGTCACGTCGTTTTGTCATATTTGGTAACGGGGGGAAAGCTGATGCACCGACGTGCGATCGTGGGCCTCCAGGTGGATCCCCATGGTCAAGCGCAACATGCTCGAGATGCTCCCCGAGGACGCGTACAAGGGCGTCGACAAGAAGCTCTACTTCTCCGTGACCGAGGTCCCGAGCCTCCAGAATCACCTCATCACGTCCTTTGCGGACAACGAGGACATGGTCGATGGGATGCTCTCGTCGGCCCACGTCCCCATCTACACGACGTCCCTGACGTCGGCGTACCGTGGCAAGAGCTTTGTCGACGGTGGGCTGTCCAACAACACCCCACTGGCCCACCCGGATCGCGCGCACAAGGTGTTCCAGATCTGGAAGTGGCGCTGGATCTCTCCCACGTGGATCCTCGTGACCACCAACGCCGACTGGGCCGTCGAGCTCTTCCACATGGGCCGCGAGGACGCCCTCCGGAACCTCCATGAGATCGAGGAGGCCTTCTTTAACGTCTGATGATGGTCGAAACTGGTCCAAATCGAAATAGGACGTATGGTCATGTCGAATGTACACGGTCAAAATGAGGTTTTGGCATCGCTGCTGACCGCACGCAGGCAAGATCGCGTGCCCTCGGTGATCTAATACCCTTATCAATTCAATCCCATCAATTTTTTTAGAGTGTGTGCAATATCCGCTCCAAATGCATACCCCCTTGGTTCCTGCACCAAGTCGTCACAACGTGTCACCCGATGTCGAAGTACCAGCGACTGTTCCCCTTAAAACCGCCATAAGCGCAACCCAAATTCCTTTTCCTGTGTTGCAAACAGCAACTTGCAGCACGAGTCGCACGATGGACCGGACGACGATGCCAATGGACGAGGACGAAGACGACGGCGGGCAGCAGCAGCAGCAGCAGCAGAATCAGCAGTCGCCGGTGTCGTCGTCGCAGCGGTCGCAGAGCCGCTCGCGGCTCCTGGCGTCCTCGACGCGGCGCTCGAGTCGTACGAGCAGCAGCAGCAGCGCCAGCGGTCGCCGACCGGATGCGACGACCTCCTCTCGCGAAGGTAAGCCCCGACAGCCGCGGTCGGGGGCCGCCCGGGCCCGCGCGCGTCCGCGGCAGCTGATGGTCGACGACGATGACGGCCCGAATGCCAACGACGGCAACGACGACGACGACGACGGCGGCGAAGACTGTGGCCTGGCAGTGGTTAACTCTACGACGTGTCTTGTGGCTCCCCCCATAGCGCATGACGACGACCTCGAAGACTCACCGAGCTCGGACTCGGCGGGCGGCGGGGGGAGCCAGCGACGATGGCGGCCGCCCCGGTCGCACCAGACGTCGACGACGAGCGGACGCACCGCCAGCTACACGATCCCGGCCGAGAGCACCGCGGCCCCGGGCAAGTTCCGCTACCTCCGACCGGAGGAGATCGAGAGCGGCCGGGCCCCCGCCTACGACTACGCGGTCATTGTCAACCGGAGCATTCCCGAGCCCACGCTCTGGGCCAAGTGGCGCCACGCGATCTGCGGCTGCGGGTGTCTCGCCAATGGGGCCTGCGGCATGCCCATGGACGACGCCACGGGCGCCGCTGGGGCCCACGGGCGTCGGGGCTTTCGTCGTCTCTGCCAGACCACGGCCCAAGTCGTTCGGGCCAGCGAGGACGAGCAACGCCGCGTCATAGACCGCCTCGTGGGCCAGGGGCTCTTTGTGGATATCATCGATGGCGGCCACTCCAAGGGCGAGATGAATTCCGAGTTTTTCATTCTCCTGGTTCGCGCCACGGACGAGGTGGTGAATGCCTTTGTGACGCACTTTCGGGATAACCTCTGGGTCGAACACGGCGCGATCGTCGATCTGGAGCAAGATCTCGTCGACCGAGCGGCTCCGCCGACGCCGGCAGAGCGGGTGCAGATTGTGGATTATATCATTGGCCAACGAGCGCATCTCTCCACATCGGACCCGTGGATTCACGACATGTTCCCGATGCACGATCGTCACTTGACAGACCAGCTGATCACCCAGTGGGTGGCATCGTGGCGACTCTTTGACCAGAACGACAAGAAAATACTGAAATCTCTGCGGTCGAATTTTGGTGAGAAGGTGACGTACTACTTCGCATTCATCAACTACTACAATCGAGCATTGATCCCGATCGCTGTACTCGGAGTGCTCTTCCAGATTCTTCATGGGGTCATCCCAACCACCATGTACATGAGAATCTTGCCATTTTGGGGCATTGGCGTGTCTGTTTTATGGTCGTTTTCGTTTCTCAAGTCGTGGGATCGCAAGAATGCTGTGATGCAGTATGAATGGAACAAAAAGCTCAACGTCAAGCAGATCACTTATCCAAATCGCTTCTTCTACGGGGAGCAACGCGTCAATTCCCTGACAGGTGAACTCGAGACTGTCTATCCAGCATGGCGCCGATTGCCAAAGTTTTTCTGTGTGTTTCTCTTTATGCTGCTTCAGACGGTGATCATGTTGGTATTGGTTGCGATTTGGGTCACCATATACGAGATTCTCAAGGCCAAATATCCTGTCAGTCATATATTCTCGACGCAGTGGTTTCTGATCTTACTCGAAGGCATGGTGTTCGGTATATTTGTTGATGTTATCCAGTGGAATATTGTTGTCACGAAGATGGGGGCCTTGTTTACCCATTGGGAGAATTACCGTACAGAGGAGCAGTACGAAAAGGCTCTCATTCGAAAATTGTTTCTCTTGGACTTTTTGAACTATTACACGTGGTTCTTCTCGCTGGCTTTCGTCTTCGTGATTCCAGGTTTTGGTGACTATCTGATGAACTCCCTGAATCATATGCTGTTTGGCGATGCGATGAATTGCTGCTTCGGCCCGTACGTTGATCAGCACGGAAAATGCATCAAATGCCCGGTAGGTCCGAACGTGGATACGTGCATTGAGTGCGTTGGGTACTTCACATTTGATCGATCGCACGTCGATTTGAGTGCGATGTTTGTGACACCAATCATTGTGACGCAAAGTCTCAATATTGCTCTTCAAGTCATTGCACCTGTTCTGGTCCGCAAGAGACGCGAGCAAGCCCGCGAAGCTGCTGATGCAGCTGCTCAACAACGTGTTATGGAGGCAGGATCGATGAAAATCCTCGGTTCACTTGACTACGAAGGGAAGACTTCTTCTCATTTTGATAACAAGTCGCACGCACGCTACCTGGAGTTCACGCCTTCCCAGATTGAGGTGCTGAACAAAAAAGCACGAGAAATCCTCTTCGAGAGCGAGCAAGATACATACGACCCTTACAATGATTTCCATTCGCTGACGGTTCAGTATGGTTTCACAGTTATGTTTTCAATTCTGTGGCCACTGATGCCCTTCGCATGTTTCATGATAAATTCCCTCAAGCGCAGAACGGACGGCTACAGGTTGTGTAAGACTCTGAAACGTCCCATCCCTCGGAAGAGCAATGGCATTGGAGGATGGCGCGGCATATTGACAGTGTACGCATATGTTGCCGTCATTGTGAATGTCTTGCTGATCTGCATTTCGACGGGATCGATCGAGTTCTTCAACGCAACTTGTGTACGGGATATTGAACATCAGCTGGAAAAACAAGGGAAAACATTGGATGACTTCATTTTCGGGCCAAATTTCGGATGTCTTCACATTTCGTGGAGGCTGTTGATAATCCTCGTGATGGAGCACATCCTGATCTGTGGGGCTTACTTGTCGATGACCCGTCTTCCCCGTGTTCCAACATGGATCACAACCCTCATGCACGCTCGAGAACGTCGATTCAAAGAGATTTTACGCACTCATGAAGCAACGCTGTTCCCATCTCAAGTATCTCGATCAAATCAAATGACGTCAGGGCCGTCGAGCTTCGGCAACGTCAGCAAAGGATATGACAAAGATTCAGTGGGCTCCGGTTCATCTCGAATGGCTCTAAGCAGTGGCTTCATCGATTTGACTGCTGGTGGGGAGAATCCCGTGCATGATCCCAGCTTTAGTTCCCGTTCGTCAGTTACAATTGACGTTGAAGCGATCACACCGCTTTCGGAGCAGAGCGCAAGCGACCTTGAAGAACCAAGTAGCAATGGCTTTCGCACGAGGGGTCGCGAGCAACTCGCAAGACAATGGGCGGATGATGAGTGAGCGGTATCACCATTCGGCATTGACCTTCGTTCTCTCGTGCGAGTTAAGGCAGTCAGAGAAACACGAAATACAAATTGCACCTTAATTTTCCGCATTGATTCATCACCGCTCATCTTGCACGTCCGACACCACGTAGTCCCCCGGTTCGGTGAACCGAATTGTTCGGATGTGTTGCGTATTGAAAGCGTAGCCACGCATCGAGATGATCGGTCCAGCGTCGATGCCACTCGGGACGTACTCGACACCTGCGTTCCTGACATGGAGTCCGCGAATCTCGACCTTGGCGCCATCGCAGGCGACAATTCGCAGCCCACCGTCCAGGGTGAGGCTGGAGATCGTGATGTCACGCCCTTGTAGAATCAACGTCGAGCGTCGGGAGATGCGCACGTCTGTTGGCATGGGGAATCGTCGCATAAGCGCCTGGGTGGTGACGGCGAATCCCCCGCTCCATGCGATCTGCGGACCCTCGAGAACGCGGATGCCCAGCCACTCGCGCGGCCACGACGTCGGCACCGTCGAAGCTTCGAACTTGACCCCGAGCTGGGCAAGTCTCACCGCGTTGATGGCGAAGAAATCGTGCTCGGCGGAGCTCGCGCACTGCGGGGGGATGCCCTCGGCGGCCTTGGCGGCGGCACTCGTGACGTCGTTCTTGCAGGGCGAGTAGACGAGCTCGGCGGGGAAGCGCAAGAGCCCAATCTTCCCAGACGACGATCCCGAGCACAGCGCATCGGGCAGGTGCGTGACGAAAAGCCGCGGGAGATCCTGCAGCATGCACTCGAGACGGGCCGGGGACTTGAATGCCATCTTGGCCGTGTCTCGGTACTTGGGGTTGAGGATCTCGAGGGTCCGGCCTCCGGTGGCCTCGAGGACCTCGAGATACGGCGCCAGTTGCACTACCACGTGGTTGATGTTGCCCGGGAACGGCGAGTGGCCCGTGTGGGGGTCGTTGACGTCGCCGTCGGGGAAGGCCGCGGCCGCGCGTTGTCGAAGAAAGGCATCGAGCTCATGGTACTCGACGTTGAGGAGCACCGCGGCGTCGGCTCCCGCGGGCCCCGCGTCGAAGCGGACAATGGCCCCCGAGGCGTCCTTGGCCTTGCGGGGGACGGTCGTAAAGCCCCAGACCCACGCGCCCTCGACCGCGGCCCCGAGTAACGGGAGGAGGCTGTGGAGGATCAGCGCGTTGGTGTCCTGGATGAAGTGCACGAAGCGCCTGCCGTGGGCCATGAGCCATCGACGGGCGAGACCGCTCGTGTAGAGGAGTGTGTGCACGTCGCCGTGGCCGTGGGGCTTCATCCGCAGCGTGCTGCCGACGTCCGTGTCATCGACGACGAGCGCGAGGGCGGACACCCGGCCGGTCGTCACGAGATCGAGACATGGGACCACGTCCTGGCGGAGGAGCGTGATCTCCGTGGGGGACTTGCCGAACCACCCGTTGGCCTCGAGCAGGGCGACGGTCGCGTCGTGCGTGGCCTCGGACGTCATGATGGCCAGGGGGATCGATGGCCTGGGGGACGGTTGGCCATCGTCGTTCTTGGCGCTGGCCTCGCGGCGGAGCGCGAGCTCCGTCTCGAGCCCCTGGAGGTGACGGATGTACGTCTCGAGGTAGCTCCCGCCCGTGAGCGTCTCGACAGGGAGCGCGAGCTTGATGCCGTCAAAGCCCAGGCGCTCGCCGAGTCCCCCGGCGACGATCACGACCGCCATCTCGTCGGCGTGGGCCAGTCCCAGAGACTCGAGGCGACGATACGCCGGGGCGTCGAGCGTGAGGAGCCCATGCGGGTCCCCGGGGATTGACGGCGTCCACGTGGCGACGACATCGGTGTCGTCGGTGTCAGTCTCGACCTTCGAACTCGCGGGGTCGCTGCCATCGGGGCGCTGGCGGCTGAGGAGCTCGTGGGCGGTCGCGAGGTAGCCGTCGAGGCCCCCGGGGTACCACAGCTCGAAGCGCAGGAGCTGCGACCGCAGCAGCAGCGACGACGGCCCGGGATCCTGAGACGTGAGGCGCCCCAGGACGCCGCTCTGGTGCCATCGCTCGAGCGCCGTGCGCACGCGCGCGGCGAGCTCGACGTCCGTCGGCATTGTCGAGAGCTCCATTTGCTGGTTGGGTGCGGGATATACAAGAAAATTGTATCCTATAAACTGAACTGAACCTGGAATTCGAATTAGTGACATTAAAACCCGGTGATTTCAAGTTGAAGCTTGATCTCCGACGGTCACCAAAATGGATCAAGTGGATGGACTCGATGGATCTCTTGTCAAAAATGTTCTCGCGAATCACCCCCCGACCGACGGCCCATTGCAAAAAAGACCCCAACTTTTGGCTCCAAACATGGAAGAGAGACGTGGTCCGACGGTGCAGTGGCGCCGCCGCCCCAACGGATCTGGTCGGGCGGAACGAATGGACACTGGGCTGCAGTATTGTACCGTACTGTACGACAAAGACACGCGATGCCGTGGTGGTGGCCACGACCGTGGGGATGCAGCGCTCACTGTACGGTGGTGGTCGTGGCGGTGGGTCGTCGTGGACCACTGGTGGTGGTGCCGAGCCAAAAGCGACCGCTCGCGCTGCCCAAGGTGTCACTGTATTGGCTGCCCGTCTTTCGGATGGAAGTCGTGAGTCGCCCATCCGCATCACCACTCGCTGCGAGTGGTTTTCTTCTTCATACATGCATCGATCCTCTCGCGGCCGTGTCAAACGTCGCGCGGAGCCCCATCGAGAAATCGAGAAAATGGATTGAGCAAAAGGGCGACCACCCTGATCACCACCACCACCGACCGCTGCCGTCACTGCCGTTTCCACTTTTGAACTAGCCACTTGCCATTTAAAATCGACTCGAGCCGATTGGGCCCTTGTGCGACAGTGCTTCCAACTTGGAACCCCATTAGCGACTCGACCCCACGGAGAACGCACTGAACGTGCGAGAGCGACCACGAGAATCGGCCCGAGCGTGAGGACCCGCGCCAATCGTCCGAAGGGCATTTCCCGACTCACCCGCTCGACCACAGGCATCTCACACGTCACGGTCGCACCATGTCCCACGATGTCTTTGAGCACCTGACCGTGCGCATCGACGCCCCCGAGGAGCTCCCACCGAGCTCGTACGTGTCCCCCGTGCGCGCCCGCGACAAGGCCCCGCCTCAGTCGATTGAGCCGGTCCCCAAGACGGCGACGACCGCCCGCCGCCATGACGAGAAAGCAGCACCCTCGCAACTCCCCACAGACGCCGACGGTGCCGACGCTGCCAACGCTGCCGACGCCGACGCGGATGACATCCCAATTCCCCATATTCCCGGCGCCACCACCACCGCCACCGCCACCACCGACACCACCGAGCAGCCCGACGACGCGGCGCCGGTGATCCACCAGGGCAAGTGGTCGAGCGACGAGCACGCGCGATTCCTCGAGGCCCTTGCATTGTTCCCCGACGGGCCGTGGTCGGCGTCCGCGGCCTACGTCGGGACCCGCACGACGCAGCAGATCCAGTCCCACGCGCAAAAGTACTTTGCCAAGGTCCGCCGGCGGATCACGCGCCAGTCCTCGGCCCCGGCCTCCTTGTCCTCGGGACCAGCGGCGCCGCCGATGCGAACGTGGGGCCACGCCGTGGTGCTGACCAAGGACGTCCAAGACCGCGCCTGCCGTCCGCCAAAGCATCGTGGCCACGCCCGCTCGCGACTCGCGCCAGACGACGCCGACGATGCCAAGATCGATGGGTCCATGACCGTGCTCTTTGCCTTCCTCGATGCGAATCCCGATCTCAGATCGCTGGCATGGAGCGGATGAGCGTGCTCTTTGCACGTGCGATTTGCACATTGGGACGAGCAACGCCAAACGACGCCGCAAGGATTTTGGTATTGGCGCATTCGATGACGGTGTGGCAAAATTCACCGCGCATCCTCTCGCTCCTCGGGCTCGAAACAAGCCCCACAACTGTCGTAGTCGCCCAAGAGCCACCCCGGCAAGAGCTCCCCCTCTTCCTCGGTGAGGGAGAAGACTCGCGCGAGCAGAACGCACTCGACCGTGCGGAAACACGTCAGAGGCGCCACTTGAGCTTGAGCTGCCAGGCGACGAAGCTCGTCACCGACCGTGGGCTCGAAATTGCCGTGCGGATCGTCGATCGTGCCGATTGCCGTCGGTGCGTCCACATCGTTGCTGCTTGGTCGCCACCCGCGCGGAAGCGGTCAACGTCCGGAGGCCCTTGAGGTGCGAGTGTCGGTGGCGTTGACGCACCGACTGTCGGTATCGGGACGCCCGGCGCTGGGCGCGTGCTTGGTGTCGCATCTCTCGACGTCGACAGCGTGTGATCAACGGCTCGCAGGGACGCACAGCAGCCACGTCGCCGGCATCCTCACGGAGACGGTCGGCTGCTGCTGGGCACGTGGTCGGGTGCTCGTCGTCTTCGGAGCAGATACTTTGGTGGGTTGGGCGCTGCATTCCACTGGATGCACGCAGCACGCACGGCCAGTGGCAGACCGTGCGTGTGTGTGCGTGTGTGTGCTGAACTGGGGCTCTTGGGGAGTGAGCCCCGTCCAGTCCCGACAGCGATAAAAGAAACAACGCAGAGGCGACTCGCTCAATGCCGAGAGGAGACGTCGACAGTATTTCCTGTTTATTTAAATGGGAACCACCACTCAACTCATGTTCAGATGGGTAAACTTTTTGGTCTGAGATGGCGGCACAGAGGTTGTGTGTGTGTGTGTGTAAGCCGAGAATGATTACACGCCAAGGGCCTCTGTCCGTTTTCGTGGCTACGCCAGGCGCCTGGTGACAGTCTCTCACACAAAACGTCGCGGCCAGGCGTCACACCAACTCTGGCACGGTCGGTGCTGCGGGAGTAAGTAGCAGACGTCGCAGCTTTTTTGATTTGAGTGTTTTGTTCAGGTGGGTGTCCACTTGGCTGATACCCAGCGCGCCACTGGGATCCAACCACGACCGAGAGGCGGGTGCGGCCTCGTTGTCAAGTTGTCAAGTTGTTGAACGACGGAAACCATGGTCTCTCACTGCGCAGGTGGTCCCTGACACGAGTAACCGAGTGGTCGGCGGCCCAATAATTTACAGTAGCGACATTGTTGGGATTGTACGGAACGTGATTGCCACCACTATTACGAAATGGCCAACAGTTGTGGAGCAGGTGCTCGTTGGATCCACTCGAGCGCTCGCAGTGTGTGTGTGGGTCCTCATGGCCCCAGAACCTCAAACAAGAGCTCGATGCACTCGTCCAGTGTGGGCATCGCGTCTGACGTCGTGTCAAACGCGACGGCATTTACGTTGGGCGAACGTGGGGCTGCAGGACAACTGTCGTCGGTGGATATTGGTTCGAGCTTGGGGCACTCGAGCTCCTGAAGTCCACTTTGAACTTCTCCAGGAAACCACGGGCTTTCTGGTAAATCCGGACGCAGGGGGCTGAAGAATGGAGTCTGGGTGACGGGATCAGAGGCGAGACCGAGAGAAGCTAGCACGGCGAGCCTGCGCCTCTTGGACCGTGGGGATTCGAACAAGAGCCGGCGGCACTCATCGTCCAGCGATTCGGGGGCAACGCGATGACCTCGCGTGACGGCCGCAGCATGCGCGACGAGGCGAGCCGTCTTTTGTCGATACTTTTGGTCGTGTGTGAGCACCTGGCGTCGGGTGCGAGTGCCAACGTGCTCGACGACTGCCCGCCAGGGGCCTTTGGGATACAGTCGCTTGGCGTCGAGGAAGCGCTCGTGTTCTTCCGCAGTCCACCGACCAATCCTCGGTCGCGTCGACTCATAGTGATCATGCCTAGTCGGTGTTGTTCGGGTCTGCTCACGCATGATGCCGAC
>JAADYI010000981.1:0-10868 GCA_023338185.1 Lagenidium sp. CBS 127285
CGCGTGCGCTCGCTCTCTTCCTTAATTCGATCGATTCCGGCTCGAGGTTGATGACACCACTCGCTTTTGTTAGACTTGGGTTTTGGTTGGTTTGGTGGTGGCTGGGCCCCCCACATTTGGCAACCCTACAATCCCTCGAAACTGCAACGCCTTGTGACAGGTCGGTCGATCGGTCGGTCGGTCGGTAAACGGCAAAATATCGCCCCGGTAGATCAGTTTCGTTAGAAAGAACACAACACCAACCAACATCTTGATCATGACCGACTACGAGGAGCGGTATCTCGCGCTGCGGGATGAGAACACGGCGCTCAAGAAGAAGAAAAATGAGCAGGAGGCGACCATCAAGCGGTGCGACTACCGGACGAAGGCGGAGGCGAGCGCGGTCGGGGAGTGGCGGCTGACATTTTCGATACGCAGGATGTACACGAAACTCGCCATGATCGAGGAGACGATGAAGAAGAAGCGGATCGAAGACGGCGGCAACCAAGAAGATCCAGGTAAGCGGAGGACGTGCGTGAGGCTCGATAGATTGAGGAGCCGCGCCTGACCGGAGCGGACTTGGAGCGACGACAGAATCCGGTGGTCGGGGCAAGCGAGATATCGACACGGAGCAGTTCATACACGCACTCAAGACCGAGAATGCACAGCTTCGCAAACGAAACCAAAGCCTCCTGGAGAAAAACCGACAACTCGAGGAGCGGATTCGCGTCCATCAGAGCAAACATCATGGTCATTCGAAAGCCCCAGTTTCGACCACGTCGAAATCAAACCTCCCGTCATCCAAACGGCCCACTGGGGTTGATGGGAAAGTCCATCACCTTAAAGTAGTGGGCAGCGCAAATCACTCCAGCTTTCCTGGACGTACGGTTGAGAGGCAAGTCGAGCTAGCCAAGCGAAGTCTACGTGACAACACGTCTGCTGACCTGGAGATGGCATTAAAGAGCCGACTGGTCGTTGCTGAGAAGCAAGTTGTTCAACTCCAACGAGAAAACGAAATTCTACGATCCCATGCGAGCTCGACGCGCAAGCAATCAACAGGGCGACAGGGAAACAATCAGAGCTGAACGATGAGGACGAAGACACAGCGGTGGAAGACCATTCAAACGACCTCGCAAATCAGCATTTGCGTCGTGAGCTGCGTGATCGCCAGGCTCAAATAGCGATCCTGAACGCACGCTACGAACACCTCGAAGCAAATGCGGCAGCGGAACGTGAGATACAAGAGAAAACGCTTGAGCAACTGGAGCAAATGAATCGACAGATTCACAAACTTCGAACACAACTTCAAGATGTGAGCTTGGAAAAGCAAGACCTCGAAATTCAAGCAGCGAAGGCAAACGAGTTGGAGCGCGAGGCCAAGTTGTTGAGAGAGCAAAATCGGAAGCTGGAAGAACGGATGACAAGTCTATGCGAGAGCCCCTTCATCAATGATGCTTTTCAGCGAAAGGAAAGGATCGACAAGCTCTTCGATCTCGAAAAGTTGACTCAACAACAACAAGCTTCCCTAAACCACATGACCGAAGAAAACCACAAACTCCAAGCGGCGGTAAAAGAATTGCAGAATAATGCCAAGATGATAAAGCAAGCCAAAGACATGGTGGAACAAGATTTGGAAAACTTACGGAGGCAGCTTTCCGAAGAGAGGCTAGCACGCCAACTCATGGCACAAACTGTGATGCCTTCAGCGACGGCAGCAAAACCTCCAAGCCCGAAGATCAGTTTGCCGTCGCCAGTCATGAGGAGTCTACCTGAACTCCGCGATGCATCTTCGTCGCCTCTGAAGTCTGAACAGCACCAGTCGACTAGAAGCCCTCCTGTATCAAGGTGATACCTTTGTGGTCAATGTTAGAAACAATCAACTAATGGGTTGTGTCTGCAGCTCTGTGCATGTTGTCACGCGCAAGTACTTTGAATCAAACGACTCCAGCCTGATCGAAACAGTGCCCTTAGAGGGGAACAACAACGTGAAGCATCTCCGAAACCGGTTACATGTAATTCAGCTTGCTCATTTGAAATCAATCCAGGAGCTGGAACGTTGTGAAAAGATGCTGCACGCTCAAACAAATATCAATCGTGAGCTCACACTTGAAGTTGAAGAACTAACGTTGAAAAAAGTGTCTAGTACAAATGCTCTCCAGAAGCGCATGAAAGAATTGGAACTAATTGCTGATGAAAGACAGCAAAGAATACAACAGATGGAGGCTCAGATTCGGCAACTAAAATATGCTCGGGAGACACTCGCGCGAAAGCACGTACATGAACTAAGCGATGGTGATTCGGACGTGTCCAGCGACAGCGAAACAAACGAGGTGGCGTCAGTTTCCGAGTCTCTTGTACTGGCTGCTCGAGATCTTATCCCCGGCGAGCAGCTGCTTGAAGTTTGGATCGTGAGCGCAAGCTTTGATCGCACGATCATCACGACCAATTCGTCAACATTTGTTTTATGCGACTTCTACGATTTCGAGTCCCAATCAACCCCTTTATTGATCGGAAGCAAGCCAGAATACAATTTCTCGTCCACTTTCAAAGTAACCGTCGACGCATTTTTCTTGCGTTACTTGGCATCCGAGTCACTGGTATTTGAGATACACCAAGCTATACGAGGTGATTTTCGATTAGTTGGTCGAAGTTGCATCTCTTTGACAGGTTTGCTGAATTCAAAAGGAGTCATAAAAGAATCAGCGCTTCCTATTAAGCTGTTACAAGGTGAGCATGCAGATGCAGTGGTAGGAACCTTGAATGTAATCGTTCGACTGGCAGCTCCAATTTCAGAAATTTGGCGACTTCATCTCCGTTCATATCCTCAAGATGCGCAACTATTGAAAAAGAGAGACCCAGTATATGCTATGGACGAGTCTGGCGCTGTTGATTCCATCAATAGTATTCAAGAAGCATTGGTAAATGAGCTTCAGGTCACGATTTTTGCCTGCCGTGAGCTGCGCTCGTATGGGAAAAAGAAAGGGGCGCCTTCAAACGTATCAACAGCTCCATCATCTTACGTTCACTACCAAATCTTAGCATTTCCTGACGTCTTCACCAACATCGTTCCAGCATCAAAAAGCCCAGAATTTGACTTGACGAAATCGAAACAATACTTCGCCGTAGAGATTGATGCTTGCCTTCTTCGGTTTTTCTCAAAGTTTCGCCTGTGGTTTACAGCTTTCGACGACTCGGTTGAAGTTGACGATGGCGGTACTTGTGACGGGGTGATCGGACGTTGCGGGATTCAGTTGGAGGATCTGGTCAAGGGTGAAAGTATTCGTGGATGGTTTGACCTGAAGGACCGGAATGACCAGTATGCAGGCCAAATATCATTGCTCATAGAATGGAAAGACCCTTTTCAGATTGCTCAACTATATTCCTCTCATAGAACCATTGGAGACGGCAGACTGATAAGTGATTTACATGCACTCGACTATGACCAACAGCACGCAGTTATGTGCATGTTCTCCCCACAGCTTGATGGCCGTGTCAATTACAGGCAGTTCCTGTACTACACTGTTCCTCCTGAATCCCTTGAGGTTGTAGTTGCCAAAATCAAGGAACGGCTGGAGTATGCAATCGACACGGAGCAAATCCAGGATGTCAACGACATCTTTCTCAAAGCCACATCCCAGACTGACGGTGTCTCCGTCATTTCAAGCGTTGATCTTCAGAAAGTACTCGAGCAATACGGTGCTTTCCTGGCTGCACATGAGTTAGATACTCTACATCGAGCATTTAGTATGACTCCGTCCGGTCACAAGGAAACAGACAGAACCTTCCTCAACGTTCATTTCATGACACTACATTTCAACCCTCGACTGCGATGCACACAACGGCTACTTTTACACAAGCTGAAGACCACGATGCGCATCTTTCTCCGACCCGACGCATACGCCAAGTCTGCACCTTTGTCTCCAGCGGTGCCCTTCGAGAAGTACGATGCTACCAATTCTGGATATGTGAGTCGCGCTGAATTCAAGCGGTGTTTAGCTGTGCTCGGATTCGAACTGCTCAACATTGACAAGGAGTTCAAATCGCTGATTGGAATGAATACTCCCGCCAGCACACTCCCAAGTGATAAGACTCTTGATGACCCACATTTGGTTGCAGCTAGTAGCAATGACAAACCAGTCAATTTGGACGAGGAAACACTTCAGCAAGATGCGACACGTTCCAACAAGGACAAGGATCCGCAGACAGTTGCGAGGTTGAAAACGTACCGCACACAACAACGCGTGTCCGGCGAAGACACCAAAATTGCTGAAACACCCGCGCACACTGCAACTGATGAATTTGAACATCGCAAACAAGTATTTCGGGAACGAATCAAAGCGATCGCCAGTTCCAGTTCTCGGAGTCTTGTGTATGAACAAATTGCTCGAAAGAAAGAAGTTCAGCGAGAGGAAACAAACACCAGGTTTGATGCCATGCCATCGAAGAGTGTGGCATCCAAGTTAGCAGATATGCATGTTCCTCAACAACTTCACCACGACGCGGCTCGGATCTTGCAGCGGCAGTACCGCATGCGTCGCGCCAGCAAAAGAAACGCTGAACCAACAGGTCAAACGACCGACTCCAGCTTGCTCGCAGTAGACATGGAACTACAGAGCATACTGAAATCATGGGCGTGTGAAGAACTCGAGCAGCTGGGGACGGATTTAATGGACATCATTCACCGTGAAATCCCCCAAGCCACCAAATGTCCAACGATCACGCGAAAACAGTTTGGATTTGCTTTGTCGAAGATCCCGCGGGTAGCATTCAGTCCGGAGACGTTGAAACGCTTACTGGATGCTTTCACTCTTCAGCGCTTAAAAGGCGTCACTAAAATTGCATATCGACCATTGGTTCGTTTTCTGCGTTCAGTATCAACTGAACCAACAACGACTCGGCTCCCTGTGATTCGACTACTGGAAAATGCAATTGTTGACACAAAGTACGCAAAGGAATTATTTGAGGAAGTTGGGGACGTAAATGCAACCGGACGGATTTCAATTGCGGGGTTCAGAGAGACCATTCAACGAATAGGAATCCGCCTCGAATCAAAGGATTTTCGTGTTCTCGTTGCCCTTCTTTGCCACAACGGAATCGATCTTCTCTATTATGGGCTGCTGCGCATACTTCGAGCTTCACCGAATTCCGCGACATTGGCTCAAGCGATTGGTCGGTGCAAGCGCTACGGCATTTCAAACTTGCGCGACGAACTTCTGAAGAGATTGACTTTAGACGAATGTTTCGTCAAGCGGGATGAATTTAGTAGAATTCTAGCCAGAATCTGTTCCGATTCAGTGCAATTTGGCCCTCGCGATGCTCAAATATTGTTCGATTTGGCATGCAGTTTTGTTGTTCAAAGCCAGCCCGATCAAATCGACAAGGTGTCACTTGAACATCTACTTAACACAATCCAAAGAGTGACCCAACATTCTGATCTCATGGAGCGAGAAGTCAATATGTATGACTTCGATAAACTTCAACACCTTGCGTGGAATTCGAGAAAGCTAACTTGTGTGAAACTCTCCACAATGTTGGAGCAATTTGAGCGATTCGACTGGCGGGAAACTGGTCTCGTTAGTGTGAATGAATTTAGTGCCGTTGTAGCTCGAGTCGGCTTTAAGATGTTTTCGAATGATGAGTTGATAAATATTGCGAAGAAATTTGGAACACACTGCCACGGAATCTTTGGGGTGAACTATCGACAATTTCTCGACTGGACGAATCCAACAGAATTGGTAGCAATTGAAGATGTGGAGTTAAAACTGCGTCAGTATGCCTCTCAACAGGCAGAAAACTCAAAGTCAAGACAAATTGTAGGCGTATTGGATGCGTGGCGACGAGCATTTGCAAAACGAGACAGCAACGACAAAGGAGTCATAAATCGCTCAAACTTTGCAAAGACAGCAATCGAGGACCTTCACCTCCCCCTAAAGGCGACTGAGTTGCACGTGGTTCTCTCAAGTTACGACAGGTCTGCAAACGACGAAGTTGATTATGCCGCGTTTACTCAACTTAACTGGAAGGAGAGCTGCAAGAAACAGGTTCAATTTGAACATGACAGCATCATTGATCAAGGAACCATCAAAACTACGGTCAAACACATCAGGAGCACTTTGGACAAGAATGGAGTGACTTTAAAGACTATCAAGGACGCCTTAGAAGAGCTTGGAGTTGCAGGAAACGATGTCGATCGAACTTCATTCGTGCTATTGATGAAACGACTTGGAGTCACTATTGCGCCAGATCAAGTAAGCAAGGTCTTCGATGCTTACAAGCCACGAGCGGACCGCCCACATCTCAACGTCATCCAGTTTATGTGCACCAACCTTGGCGTTACGCCACCGTCCCGTTGCCTGCAAAAGCCGCTACCTATGGCGGACGAACACAGGTTGAGTGTAGCTGTGGAATCAGCTCTAAAATATTCTCCTCGCGAGTTTGAGAGAGCCATAAGCGATTTCAGAGAGTTCTGCGTCGTTCAAGATTTCCGCGATCTCCCTCCTAACAGAGTGTGGAAGTTTATGGATAGGATTGACATGACGTCACTGTTGTCAAAACGTGCAGCTGGGCTTCTTATCCAGCATTTCTCACAAGCCACAGACGAAGTTTCCTCCACCGATGACAAGTCTACAGACTTCAATCGCGTCTCCATCGGGGGGATATTGTCATTCTTGACGACAGTGGCTTCTAATGTGCACAAGAATGGAGGAAGAGAAAGACCCAACGAAATCAATATCGTACGACCAAGCAATGACTCGCATGAACCACTTGCTGGTGTACAAGAATTGGTACAAGTGATGGAATCACAGGGGTTGGATCTTCGTGCCGTATTCGAAAGTGTGGACCAAACATATACTGGCATTGTACCTGGGCTTGTCATGAAGGAGTTGTTGCTAAAAGCGGGATTGACAAAGTTTGTTCCAAGTTCAACGACTGTGGATCGAGTAATCGGCTACGTAGTTCGTCAGTACCGACTCAATACGCACCCAGATGGAATAGACTACGTTAGCTTTCTCCGCCACGTTTATAAACTTGAGTCCATTCAAGCGGATATCGCCGAGATTGGCGAAACCCTTCGATCACGAATACGTCAAAAGTCAGGCTTTTGTGGGCCGGTCAGCATATCTAGTGACGTCTCAAACACAACAAAGCCCATCGATGCAGCCTTTGCACACTTTGACCGTGCCAACCGAGGTTTTCTCACATATGATGACTTGAGTATTGGTTTAAAAGCTCTCCAAATCTCATTTTCTCAGCCTCAATTATGCAACCTGTTGCACTATATTCGTGTTTTTCGGCATGGCGATAACAATGGCGGACTGTCTAGAATGGAATTTGATGCATTTGTCGTGGACCCATATGCTAACTACATGTTGGGGACAATTGCATCGAGAATATTCGCTCCCGAAGCAGCAGACACGACAATGCCGCGTATTGCAAGACTTAGCAGATACTTCATTCAGAAGGATGAACCAAAGCATGAAGGTATTCTGGCATGTTCTGTTGCGCTGGGGGGCATAGAAGAAGTGTTGCGAATGCCGATTCCCCCTCGCACTCGAGCACGTTTGATGGTTCTGTTTGATATCAATCGAGATGGAAAGTTTGCGTATAAACTTTTCTTGAAAGTGATGACACAGTGGCGTGATTCGACGCTAACAGAAGAAAATGCGTCGGCCTCTGTTCCACAGCAACCTATTTGCGCACCTTCTCGGTGCACTCGAGAAGATTTGGTGAAGTCACTATACCACCAACTTTCAAGTGTCGACTTCGACTCGCAGATAGATTTGCTGAGAGAATATTGTGGTCGTGAAGATGAAGAGCATACCGGTCGAGTTTTAATCACAGCATTCACCCACATACTTGATAAGATTGGTGTGCGCTTGTCACCTGACGCCCTTGACACATTAGTGGAGTCGTTTGGCCACGTGTCCTCCAATACTATAGTCTATACAAACTTGGTGCAATGGGTAAAAAGGCTACACAAGACATAAAGGCAACCTTGTCACTGTTACGCTTCCTCTCCGTCGTTATTCTCGTTCGCCCCCTCAAGTGCTTTTTCCATCATTCTAACTCGATAAAACACTCGTGCTGCATCTTGCCGTCGATTCCCTTGCATAAGGCGTGACGCGAGTTCCCGATCTGCTGATATTCTTGTTTTCAGTCTTTGGATGTACAAGTCGAGAGTCAGTTTGCCAGTTTGCATCTCAATTTCGAGCAGTTGCTTCTTCAAGTTCAGCGAATCCAGTCGATCCCTCCATTCTATTGCTGCTGATCCCGTGAATGTATTCAGTTTCGATTCAATTCGTGTAATCTAATGAAACCATATTTTCAGAAATTGGAACAAGATCCAACCCAGCACAATGCACATAACATACCTCATCATTAATGACATCGTAACTTACAAGCAACTCCAGATCTTGAGGGTCTTCGATCTCATTTTCATTCTCGGGCTTTATGTCCTGTCTCGCGGGATGGAACCCTAGAACGGCAGTTGGCGTTGCAATCGGTGACAAAGTCTGAACGTCCGAGCTCGCTTGAGGAGCTGGGTAAGGGTCAATATGAAGACGCTCTGTGCTAACAGTTTGATACTCCTGGTCGCGTAATGGATTCCGCAGCTTCATTGTAACCTGTGAAAAATCGTTGGTGTTGACAAATAGAATACACTCGCATGGACAGGAGCATCGAATCGCACCTTTGCGTTACCACCCACAGGTTTGCGATTTGGTCCAACGAATGCGACTCGTGACGACACACAAGTACTCGACAAGAGGGGTGCCTAGTATAAACCACCTTGCAACTCAGAGCACTGATGGTAACAGATTATCCAGAATCTACATACCAACTCGAAATAACCCCGCGCGATAAACTCAGGGTTACGAAGAAGAGTCCCCGGGCGCCAGACTTCAAATATTGCTTTCTTGATTTCAAACAGTCGCTGCATACCTCGCGATCGCTGGACTTTGAAGCAAAACGTGTTATCTTCATTCAGTGCGCCTGTTTCGTACGGCGGTGCATGGGATACGCGATAAACACCGGTTTTGCCCTCGTGCGGTGCTGCGGATGGGAAGCTGAGATTGAATTTTACTTGAATGTCTCTCCCTGCAGCTTGCTTTAGATTGCTCACAGCTTCAACAGTCACACAGATTTCGTCTTCTGCGACACTGCGGTCCTCCATGAGCACTTGCTCGCTTACGGTTCTGACAGAAAACGATGGTGCAGATTGGCCTGGAACTTGACGCATCTCTCGAAGTTTATGAAGTTCCGCCGTATACGCTTTTCGCTAAAGTCATAGTAAATGCGTCAGTACTGCTCAGCATTTCTCACCACCACACATCCGCACCGTCTCAACCCATTCCGTTGCTTTCGCCCTGTCATCGGATAGATACGCCTTTGCTTGAATCATGGCAGAATTCGTAAAACGAACAAGCAGCTCCTCCAGCTCCTTGAACTTTGCGAGACGCTCAGACTCAGGTGACGAAACTGTCTGCAAAGTCGATTCTTGCTGCTTCTTCATCTCAATTAGACTGTCAATCTGCTTGACTCGACGCATCATATCCAAGGCAGCTTGAATATTTCCTTCACGCTTCAAGTGAATTGCAGACATCTTCGCTTTACTCAATTGGGACTGTAAGTCGTCGACCGAAGTGCCGGATGTACCGATAGTATCAACTTTCCGGCAAACATCGTCGTCAGCGACGGTGCTCTTTTCCATGAGCGTCATGGTGACGTTGTCCACCAGCGGAACAGCACCATCGGGCGAGCAATCGTTATCGCTTTGATCTTCGAATTCGTCGATCAGGTCGTGGTCATCGATAGATGTAGCGCTTTGTGCGACCACAGAGACACGCATAGCCCAACTCGCAGTCTGCCCCACTGCTTCGACGACACTCGCGCGCGCCGTGTCTGGCGGTGGTGTGGAGCCGAACCCGAGTCTCTGGAGCTCATCTGCGAAGGCAGGATCGTTCATATCCTCCTCAGTCACCTCCACGTCAGACTCAGTTCCATCGACGTCGGCTGACGAGGCGGGCAGGCCGGTCCGAGCGATCGATGGGATGGGATGTGTTGTCGCGGCGGCCGCGGGAGCACAAGGGGCAGCCGTGAGCGCGGCCAATTGCGCCTCCAGCTCTGGGAGCTTCCGCATCTCGGTGAGGGCCTCCGAGATTCGGTTGGCCCGTTTCAGCTCGACGGCGTTCACCTTGGTCTGCCGGATCTGCTCGCGAATCGAGTCGGCGTTCGTCGTATCCTGGGACGGCGTGGGGTCCGGGTGCAGCCCAAGGCGCGTCAGCTCGGCGAGGTATTCCGGGTTTTCCATGTCCTCATCGGTGACCTCGATGTCTTCGTCGTCGGGGATCTCGGGCCCCTGGGCCACCACCGCATCATGAGGCGACGTCGACACGCTACTCGCCCTGGCGCGCGCCGGCGATGCTGTCGCTGGGGTCGTCGACTGAGACTGTGCCTCCAATGCACGGATCTCCCGGAGGATCGCGAGGGCCTCGGGCACGCGTCCGGCGCGTTTCAGGGCCACGGCCTCGAGCTTCATCGCATGAAGCCGCTCCGACACCGACACCGGCGGCGGCGGCGGTGTCGGCGTCGCTGTTGCTTTTGCTGTTGCTGCTGCTGCTGCTGCTGCTGATATTGATGACAACGGCACTTGTGACGGGGCTTCGTGCGGCCGCTGTTGCTTTTGTTGTTGTCGGGCATTGGAACGGGGAACAAGCACCTGAGACACCTCCGACTCGGCGTCGCTGCCGCCGTCAGAAAGCGCCTCAAGGTCCACGCCCTCCACGGAGCCTGAGATATTGAGCTCCCGGAGGATCTTGGCCTCCTCGTCGCTGTCGCCGTCCTCGGCGTGGCCCAGGAGCGCGAGCTCTGAGCGCGGACTCAGGCCCAGA
>JAADYI010000982.1:0-10868 GCA_023338185.1 Lagenidium sp. CBS 127285
AGCGCCCCGGCGGCCCCGACCAAGACCACGGCCACGACCACGGCGGGCGTGAAGCGGCCATTGACCACCGTGCTCAAGAGCGATCGACGGCCCCCCGCGCGGACACCGCCATTGCCGCGGCCTGCGCGCCAGGAACAGCGACAGCAGCAGCAACAGCAGAGACCGCGCGGATCATCGGCCTCGTCGTTGTCGACGACGGCGACGCCCCAGAAGCCCGAGAAGCGCCCGTCAAAGGCAGTTTCGATTCCCCGTGGGCTCTCGTGGACAAAGCCACAGGCCACGGCCACGGACCCTCCAACGACGCGCGGGCTCTCGCCCCTGTCGACGTCGTCTGCGGATCCCCACACGGCCGAGACCTTTGACGAGGTCTTTGCCGAGATCTTTGGCTCCGGGGCGAGAACGACGACGACACCGCGCGTGCGAGGCACTGCGGCGACGGGGATGAGAGACGACGACCCACACGACGGGGCCCTGTACGAGGGCGAGGGGCCATCGCTGCCGATGACCAGCGTCACAATGGCAGCGGCGGCGGTGACGGCGGCAACTGCCGCTAGCGGCGATCCACCATCATCCTCGTCGTCCTCACAACGCGACCGACGGCACAGGCCAAAGATGACGACGCGGGACAAGGAGGCGTCGACCACTCGGGCCGAGTCGACCAAGTGGCGCTTCTCGACGCCCGATGCCATCTCCCTCGAGGCCTTTGACGGCCCCACGGCCCCATCGACGACGGACAACGGTGCTGTTCGCCGCGACGATCCCGAATTTGCCCGCTGGAAGGCCGAGCAGGGCCGGCACGCGGTCAGCGACAACTTTGTCCGGCTCAACATGCGCAAGCGCTTCAAGGGCAGCACGGGCAAGGCCCGCAAGGTCCCCGAGTACATGCGCTCGCGCGGTGGCGACTATGGCGCCGACGGCCGCGGGGGCGGTTTTGGCCCCAGCAGCGGCAAGGCCAAGACATCGACGGACGCCGATACCAAGACCCCCGGCGAGAGTCTCATGCAGGACGGCGTGGACTTTATCGAAGAGTGTCTCGAGGCCCTCGCGCGGGTCGAGGCGTCCTCGGGGGCCCTGCCGACGACGACGGCGTCGGTCACAACCGAGGGCCCGAACCCGGAGCCAGCGCCCGCTGTAGATTCACCGCGGTGCCATCACGCGCTCGTCTCGCAGCGACTGGTCGTCAAGAAGAAGAACAAGAACCACGGTCGGGCCTTCTTCGCCTGCCCCCTGGGCTACGACGAGGGCCGCTGCGATTTCTTCATGTGGGAGGAGAACATGACGCAGTTTGCCCTCGCGCGGCTCTTTTCGAGCCCGTCGACCGCGGACGCCGAGGCGGCCATCGCACCACCGACCGAGTCATCGTCCTTTGTCCCACTGGATCTCTCCAAGCCCATCGCGAAGCAGCGGCACCAGCTCCTCACGAACCTCCGCTTGGTCTTTGGCCACGCGGACTTTCGCCCCGGCCAGGAATGGGCCATTCGGCGGGTCTTTGAGCGCAAGCGCACGCTCCTGGTGCTCCCGACGGGCTCGGGCAAATCCCTGTGCTACCAGTACCCGGCGCTGTTCCTCCCGGGGATCACGATCGTCATCTCGCCGCTGATCTCGCTCATGAACGACCAATTTGACAACCTCCCGCCGGCCCTCAAGCAGCAGGCAGTGTGCGTCACGACCTCGAGCACCTCCAAGACCCAGTACGCCGAGTTTGTGCGTGATCTCCTCGTTGGACGGCTCAAGTTGCTCTTCGTGTCCCCGGAGAAGCTCCTCACGAGTGGCTTCCAGCGGCTCCTTCGCCAGATCCAGTCGCGCTTGTCGCTCGTGTGCGTGGATGAAGCGCACTGCATCTCTGAGTGGTCCCATCACTTTCGCCCGAGTTACTTGCGGCTTCAGGCGATCTTCCAGCACGCCGAGAGCGTCTTGGCCATCACTGCGACGGCCTCCAAGCGCGTCGAACAAGACATCCTCGCCCAACTGAACGACAACGCTGCCGTCATAGATTCGGACGATCACATGGCCAGCGACACGTGCGACAGCGAGGATCAAGTCCTGCGGATGCCTTGGCAGCGGGAAAATCTCGATCTCTGCGTGACGCGCGTGGCCAGCGACGAGGAACGACTCAACCGACTGTGCGAGCTGCTCATGGGGACCAAGATCGGCGGCGCGGCGATTATGTACGTTCATCAGCAGTGGCAGACCGAGGCCATGGCGGCCCTCCTCCAAGAACGACTGTCCCAAGGCCCATCAACAAGTGCGTGGGGCAGCGCGACCAAGCAGAAGATCGCGTCCTACCACGCCAACATGGACGCCGAGGCCAAGGAGAAGGTCCGATTGGGCTTCCTCAGTGGCCGCATCAAGCTCGTGATCGCGACCATCGCCTTTGGCATGGGCATTGACAAGCAGAACGTCCGCCTGGTGATTCACTACCACGTCCCGTCGTCCATCGAGCACTACCTGCAGCAAGTCGGCCGCGCGGGCCGCGATGGACGCCCGGCTCGCGCTCATCTCTTCCTCCTAGATGATGACGTTCGCACGTTCCGGTCCCTGCTCTTCTCGAATGCCCTGCATCGATCCCAGTTGGAGAAGTTGCTCAAGTTGGTTTTCATTCCCGAGCCGGTGGCCATGAACGGCCAAGTCACGATCGCGGAGACCACCACCACTGGGAACGTGGTGATCGTTCGTCCCATTCCGACGTCGCCGTTGCGATATCGCCTGTGGATGGACGCCAAGTGGCTCGAGACCCACGTGGACATGAAGTCGGCCATGCTGGAAACGTTTCTCACGCTCGCGAGCCTCCGCCCGGAGGTTCGAGACACTGTCGGCCTGACATTGCATCCGACGGCCATGTCGTGGTGTGAGCTCCACGTCACCGAGACCAAACTCAGGACCGCGGATCCGCTGCTGCAGCGACTCGTGGGCCTCCTCGGCACGGATCCGACTCGGCGTTATGGACACGTGGACGTGCAAGTCGACGGCTACTTGCGTAACCTCCACGTCGAGTTTCACGTTGGGGCCCTTGCCAGCCAACTCCTCGTGCCCGATTCGAGCGAAGAGACGATCGACATTGGCACCTGCTCCCGGCAGTTGATGCAGCTTATCCGTGGTTGGCAGGCAGCGGGGCACATCCAGCGCTTCAAGATGGTCAAGTCGGCATTGGACATTGAGATCGAGTGGCGGCACGACCGTGGAGATGATGCCATGTCTTGCGTGAAGACCTGGACCGATCTCCTGTATACCAAGCATCGAACCCTGGAGGACCTTGAGCTCGCACGACTGGGCAAACTCTACGAGGCCCTGACCGCCGCTGCGGAGGCCTCAGCATCCCAATCCAAGTCGAACGCTCGCATGCCGCAGTCAGAAGACGCGAGTTCAAGTGATGACGACGACGATTCAGCGGACCACGGGGTATCCTCATCGGCGTCAGCGGTTCTCTCGGAGAGGCTTTCGGCATATTTCGACGACAACAGCCATCGTTCGGCAGCGAACAGTGACGGCACCGAAGTCTCCCCACAAGCCATGCGTCAGATGCGAGAGCTCACGGCGGCACTCACCCCTGAACTTATTGAGACGATCGAACGTGATGTACGTGATCTAATTGCACACTCGCCATCATTGGCAGCAGCAGACGAGGAAGAGGTGACAAAGGGCGGCTCATCACTCCGATCGACGTCAGCACCGTGTGAGGTCGAATGGAATGGGTACAACGTCGCCCGGGTCTTTCACGGACTGGCGAGTCCGTGCTTCCCCGCCAAGTGCTGGCGCCATGAGCATGTCTGGCGCCGGTACGCACACGTTGCGTTTGAGCAATTGGTCGTCATTGCGGACCAAGTTCTGGCATCTTGATCGTTCATTCAGCATGACGAGTGAGGTGCACTTCATCCATTTTACTCGACTTTGTCACAAGTGATGTCAACGAAATGAAGGAGCGCAGCCGAAGGTTGCTGAAGTGTTTGCAATGGCGCTGCCACGTTCAAGACGATTCATCGCCGGAGGGATTCAAGGCACACAGGGAAAAGCAAATCAAAGCACGTGATTCGGCTGAATCAAGGTTCTGTCGTCCGTATCGGGAGCCCACCATCATGATAGAGGAGGTTCTTAAGCCCGACGGATCCGGCACAATTGAGTAAAGCCCCTCATCAAGTAGTCAAACACGAGAAGTGAAGTCTTTTGTTCTGTAATCGACAGCATGGGTCGATAGTTTGCTAGCGATCAAACGTGTGATTCGCAGAGGAGCAACAGAGGCAGCGAACGATCGTGACCACTTTTCTCAAGGTCAGCATGCTTCTTCACTTGGTCCAAGTGAAATACGAAAAAAAAGGGCGTGCTACAAGTACAATTTACAGTTGAATTGCTATTACGTGGACAATTTTTTCTCTCTCTCATTAATTGCTCGTAGTTGATAGAAGGCGCGGGCGATGAACTTACGTTTTCGCGTTTGTTCCGGTCCGCCCAAGTCCTCGCGCGCTTCATTCGCGAGCGGTGGACGGGCGATGGAGATTGCAGTGTGCAATGAAGATGGCGTTTGATGAGCTGGAAGACAACTGGGTACGACGACAGAGACGACAAAACGCACGGTGGCGACACGACACGACGCGACAACGAACCAGCACGACGACGGCGATGATGGTGATGACGACGACGATGACGACCGATGACGACGATGACGATGAGCACATGACACTCAGAGCAAGCAACGAGGGTGAGAACGAAGGCGACGGGTGGTTCAGGTCATGCACTCGCGACGTTCGGGGCCAAGCGCGTCGTTCATCGAGTAGACGATCGTCGTCTGTTCGCCGGTCGAGGTCGACGCCCCCGCCGTCGCTGTCTTGACCAAGGACCGGGTGGACGCCGTCATCATCTTCGTCGTCTTCCGGTAATGGGGCGGTTGCTCCTGGAGCGGTGGGTGGCGATCGACGTATTGCTGCAGGAGCACGGCCTGTTGCTGGCTATTGCGGCGCCGCAGGGCCGCGACCGAGGGGATCCCGGCGATCTCGATCCGCGCCGCCCAGGCATCGGCGGCGGCGATCCGCGGATCCCGCTCCGAGGCCCGCGTCGAGAGGTCCCCGTCGTGATGATACGTCGCCCGGAGGGGCTCGTGGGAGGCCGGGGCCGGCATCCTCGAGGCCCCCGAGGCCCTCGGCCGCGTCGAGAGCCGGCGTTCCTGGACCTCCCGACTGAGGAAGCAGCTGATGGTCTTCTTGAGCACCTTGCGCTCCTCGTAATCCTCGTCCTCGTCGTCGCTGAGCTCGTGGTGGCGGCGGTTGTTGTCATGCTCGATCGTCGATGTCATTGTCCGCATCGTCATCCGGTCGTCGTCGCCGTCGCCGCTGGCCGTCGAGAAGCCCCGGGCGGCGATGGCCCATGCCTGGTCGGCGGTGGTCCTCTTCAGCGACGACGACGACGAAGACAGCGGGCCACCACGACCACCACCAGCAGCAGCGCCAAACTCGAGCCGCACGGGGGCCGTGAGGAACTCGGGCTCACCGGGCTCGAGACGCGGATGGCAGCGACGATGGTACGTGCGGCGGTGGCGGTCGTTGTTGTCGTCGTCCTCATCGTCCTCCTCATCGTCGCGGTCCCCTCGCCTCAAGGTCGCAGCCGAGGGCGGGGGCACGAGAAGCCCATAGGACAAGGGCCCATGCTCGTTCGACGCGGCCACAGCTCCTCGAGTCGTGGCCGTCGTTGTGCTGCCCCCGGGGGCGTGCGCGGCGCAGTCGAAAAAGGTTTCGAGCTGGGTCATGAGCCCAAAGTACATGGCGATCTTGTGCTGGTGCTTGACCTCCCGGAGGAACCACAGGGCCTCCTGGAGAAACTGGTTGAGCCCCAGGGTCCGCTGCTCGATGACCTTTTTCGTCCGGGACCCAAAGAACTGCCGCCGGGGGAACTTGGCGTAGATGTACGGGTAGCGCTCGGGCATGGGCCCATGGCCACCGCCGTTGCTGCTGCTCCCGCTGCCCCGCCGCCGCCCGGGGCTGTCCGTGCGGCCCCCGCCGAGGCTCAGGAGCCGCATGGCCGTGAGCGCGGCCGTCGGGGACGACGTGTACTGCTGCTGCTGCTGCTGCTGCTGGAGCTGCTGGACGAGCGGCGACGAGGTCGACGTCGGTGGCGAGCCGCCCCCCGTGACCCCCAGCGTCGCGAGCGCCGCGCTCCCGCCGCCGCCGCCGCCGCCCCCTCCGTGGGCCCCGTCGATGAGGAAGATCATGCGCTCGCGGAGGTCACAGAACTCGGAAAAACACCGGCGGATGTGCCACACGTCCCGGGTCTGCGTGTTCTCGACCCGGAGGACGTAGACCGTCGAGGGCTTGATGGCCAGCGCGGACGTGATGCTCGCCGAGAGCACGTGGACGACCCCGCTCATGACGTCCGCGTGTTGCCGTCGGCCGTCGTTTGGAATGGGCAGCGTCTCGTGTCACGTGTCTCGTGTCGCTCTTTGCCGTTTGGTCGAAGGTCGCCGGGTGCTTCGTCGTGGGTCTTATCCGCCCAAGGACAACGGGGAATGAGCCCCCTTTGCTTCCGACTCGGCGGCGTGCACTTGCGGAATGGCCGACGGCGTTTTTGCTTGCAGTAACAGCGTGACTGGACGCAGAGCAGGCAGAGGAGGAGCAAGCAGCCCCCCAGTCGTAACCGACCCACTCGCCTCCGTCCCTCACTCGCTTTCGCTTTTCCCCCGTTGGCTAGCCACCGTCGCTGTCGCCGTCGCTGTGGACGCGCTGACTGACGGACTGACTGGACGCAACGGGCCGGCCGTTGTTGTCTTTTGGCTCGACGTCGACGTTAACGTCGATGCCTTCGCCTTGAGCGCGCCGCCACCACCGCCGCCAGTCCTACGGGTTCAACGTACTTACCCACCAAAACAAACGGGCCCATGATGGAAAGATATCCAAATCTCATCCATGGAGCCCTGCCGTATACAAACGCCCAGTCAAAAAGACCCAATCGGGTTTCACATTTCTCGAAAAGGCGCCGGAACATTTGGGGAACGATGCAATCAATAGAAGGAAAATGGGGCGCACGCGGGAGCAGCAACCGACTGCAACCACCGACCGCCCCCCATACAATTCCACATACACACAACAACAACAACAACAACAGCACACACCACACACACACCCGCAGTGGCTGGGGGCGGCAAGCGGATCCTCGCTGTCTTGGTGCAGGACGTGGGTGACAGGGAGCTCTTGCGCCCGCCGCGCCGACTCCCACGACGACGACGTCAAGACGGCGTGGGCGTGGGCGTGGGCGCTCGTTCTCTCTCTATATACGCACCGCAGACGGCGACGGTCGGACAATGATCGCGTGGCCACTACTTACTTATCCGTGAACGCCTGGTTTTCTGATCAACGGAAGATGTCCCCAATGGACGCAAGCGAACGAACGAACAAACGACGGCGACGACGAGGACGACGCCCGCCGCACGCGCCTCTGCCGTCTTCGTGTTGGCCTGTCCGTCTCGACCCCCCCACTGCACTGAATGCACCGCTCCATGGTTGCCCCATTGGGTTGCCCCATGCTTGCTCCAGGTCGCACGCCGCCTTCACCCCAACGGACAAGTTTGTCGATATGAGATGGGCCGCGACCCACGTCCCTACGGACCAAGCGAGCTATTCATGACCACCGACCGACAGGACAACAGACTCGCTCCAGGGTGTGTCTGTGTGTGATGACCCCGAACGACGAGATGCGTTGGACCCGCCCTACACCACCACGGCGCCGAGGTCTCAGCGTCGTCCCATGCAGCCCCTCACCCACTACGACCACTGCCGTCTTCTCCTGGCTGTCAGTCCGTGCGTCCGTCGGTCGACCGACCCGCCAGTGATTGACTTCACGGGTCAATCGTGACGACGGACTGGGAAAACACCATGTCGTCGTCGTCGACGCCAGGGGCCTTTTGGCACATGCACGTCGCGCACCTCGCGCACCGCCCTTCGCCCGCGGAGGATCCTCGCCTCGTCGTCTCCCGGGGCGTCTACCGGGGGCTCTGGGGGCTCCTGGTCGTCCTCCAGCTCGTGATCCTCGCGGGGCTGCTCTTCTTCGTCGAGCTCTACGTCTTCCTCGCGCACCCGACGACCGAGTACACGCGGACGCTCCTCGAGCTCCCCAGTGCCTCCGAGCTGCGCGCCATCGCCGGGGTCTTTGGCCTCTGCGCCCTCACGTACGCGTGGAACGTCACCCGCGTTTTCCGGGCCTCGATCCGCCACCGCCGGCTCACGCTCCCCCTCGGTCCGCTCTACGTCCTCGGCCCGCGTCCGACCCCCGCCGCAATACCGACCAGCAGCTCGACGACGACGACGACGACGACGACAATGAGCCACCGGACCGCGCCGACGCTCCGCTGGTACGCGCGGCTCGTCCTCGCGAGTGTCTTTAGCCGCCGGGGGCTCTTTGGCGTCGACCACCCGTCGTTCGACCTCCTGCTCGTTGCCCGGGAGGTCCTCGAGCTCACCTCGCAGACGTACCAGGTCTACAACGCGAGCCTCCAGCAGCCGAGCGAGGGCAAGATGGCGCTCATGGTCGGGCTCCTGTGCCTCAACTGCTGGTCGACGCCCTGCATCGCGTGGGGGCTCGCCCGGAGGCACCTCGGGGACCACGGAAGCGTCGCCGCCCAGCGCATGTGGTGCCTCCTGGTCGACGCGCTCCTGGACATGGCCTGGGCCATCGGCGTCGGGCTGTACATCGCCATCCCCCACTTCCTCGCGTACGACCCCCGGAGCCGCAAGCCCCCGTTCGAGATCTACGGGGACCACGCCAAGATGCTCACGTGGCAGATGGAGGTCCGCTACACGGTCGTCACGAGCCTCGGGGACCTCATCTCGACGGTCCTGCCCCTCCTGAGCATCTTCGTGGCCTCCCGGGGCGTCGCCGCTCTGGTGCAGTGTCGCGACGACCATCGCCAAGAAAATGGGAAGACGCCGTCGGCAACGTCGACCACGTCCAGAAGCATTGGAGTCAGCATGACCCCAGACGCAATGGCCCCAGTGAATACAGCGAGTCGTGTGCTCGTGCGCGTCGCCCCAACACCGACGCCCCCAGCGCTGCCTCCGCCCCACGACCTGGGAATTGTCCCAACGAGCCCCATCAAGCGCATCCACGGGGCATCGAGGACCACGATGACAACGACGACCACTCGGACAGTTTCCTACCGGAGAGCCCACACCGGCGCCGTCGTGACGGCCGCGCGCGTCGAGCGCCTGGGGAATCGCATCTTCGTCCTCTGGGGCGTGGTTGTGCTGGCGCTGCATCTGCAGGCGCAGCTTCAACCCCGCAGCGGCGCCGAGGCCGTGGGGTGTCGTCTGTGGATCCGGCCCTGGGGCATGCGCATGGCCCAGTGCACGTACGCCAACCTCAACTGCCTGCGGATCCCCGCGCCGCCCAGGACGACGACACCCAGCGCCGACGTCGAGCCCACTGACCACGACCGCCTTGTCCTCGCCATGGACGCACTGGACAGCACGTACCTGCAATCCGTGGTTATCTCCCACTGCGCCGATCTTGCCGTCCCCTCAGCCCTGCACCGACTCCCCGAGCTCCGTGCTCTCGAGATCTACAACTCGACGCTCACGGCCTGGCCCGAGGAGGCGGCAATCTCGGCCAAGTCACACCCGCAGTTGCTCCGACTGGGGCTCATCGAGGTCAACGTCTCGGGGCTCCCAGCGTCCCTGTGCCACGAGTGCAGCGCCCAGGTCCTGAGCCTCGTGGCGACGAATCTCACGACGCTGCCAGAGACCATGGACGGCGCGTGGACGCACCTGCGGTACATGACACTGGAGCACAATCCGGGGCTTGAGATCCTCCCCTCGGTGCTGAGCACCACTACGCGACTCCAGCGCCTCGCGCTCACGGGGAATCGCTTGCGCCATCTGCCGACGATTGCCTCATCCGTTCGGGTCTTTATGATCCAGAGCAACCCCCTCAACGAGCTCCCGGAACTCGCAGATCCGACGATGCTCACGTGGCTGGGATTCGACGACACCAACATCAGCACGTTGCCCCCGTGGCTCATCGACAACGCCGCACACCTCAAGCAGCGGGATCTCGCCGTTCACGCCCACGGGACGCCCTACTGCGAGCAAGCGCTTACGACTAACGACGATGGACCGGTGTTGGTTGGGCCTCTGGAGATCGACTGCGCGCTCCCGGATCCCCGGCTCGACGGCTACTACCCGCTGGTCCCTGTGCGCAAGTTTCTCCAGCCATGATTGCACACGAGACTCGAGTACAATACCAGACATAAGAAGTCGATGTTGGACAAGTCTTACAAGTATTACTTGTAACTTGTCATTGGAGGTGTTACCAATAATACCTGTAACAAGCCGACAAAAAGACATGTCATACTTTTACTCTCGAAAGACTCAAGTCTCACGTTGAGGATGCAATCGCCGTTATTCTCCGAGTTGGCGTGCGGGAGTCTTACAGTGCAAGTAGCTCTGCTCATGGGTGCACCACAGTCCAATACACGGTCGCGAAACCCACAACGAGACGAGCGTGGGTTCACGAAGCATCCACCAAGCCCCGTTGACAAGGGCCACAACATGATGAGCGACGCGTTGACGCTCGAGTTACGTGTCACGTCGCCCACAGCTCGCTCCTCTGGCTCCGGATTCACTCAAACCATTGTATGTTACTACGTTTTATTGGGCATGCAGAATCAAGCACCACGAACAACCACGCAACGGTTGGAAGCTTGACAATATCATAAAGACGGCTGCACATTCATTGAACGGCACTATTATGATCGCTACGCGTGCGGTGACTGCGGTGTCCGACCAACGGCGAAAGGGAACGCCCGCAGCGAAACCCAAGACCAGGCGTAGCAATATGCACGCACTCTCGTTTTCTTTTGTCACTCCGCTGCGGCCGAGGCATTCCCCGTTTTG
>JAADYI010000983.1:0-10867 GCA_023338185.1 Lagenidium sp. CBS 127285
ACGCCGTTGCGTGAATGTGGCATTTGACGCTTGCTCGCTCGCTCGGTTGCTTGCATTGCTCGCGCAGGCTCATTGGGCGACGGTCGTGGGCCGTTGATGAGCTCGTGCGGCGTGCGTCTCATCGTGATGCCGTTGACGACAACGACAACAACACGGGGCCCAAGGCCTCGTCACCGCTGGACCCGGGGCACTTTGAGCTTTGCATTGTGGACGAGAAACGGGGAACGCCGATCTGGCTTTGCATGATGATCGCCGCCGAGTCCCTGCAATGGCTGCAGCGCTGTAGCGACACCCTGGTGCGTGGTTGAAAACAAAAAGCGCACATTGTCCATTCATTCCGAGCTAAACGTTGTGCTTGCAATGCCAGACTGGTCGATCGCCGTTGTTGCTTGCTTGCAGAAAAGGAAACACCGAGGATGTGGTTGAGCTAGTGGATGCCGGGTGGGATATCGACCAGGCTGATTCTGTACGTTGTCGTGGTCCATCCTTCAGCAAATGACGCACAAGTGCTGATTCGATGTGTGCATGCTGTTTGTAGAGCGGAAGAACGCCGTTGCATGAAGCTGCATCGTATGGCTGGGAAGATATTGCGTCGTACCTCCTCGAAAAAGGAGCGCGCTTTGATGTCGTCGATAAAGTATGGCCGCCGACTTGATTGAGGCGTGTTTGCCCCCACGTTGGAGGTTGCTGATGGCCGTCGAATGATCAGATTGGATACACCGCCTTCGATTGTGCGTGCGATGGTCTTGGTAGCGAAGCTGTCGCACTTGATATTCTTCAAACGAGTCGAGATGCTTCTGTTCTCAAGACACGCAAGGTACAATTGGATCCTGGCCGCTGAAGTAATGCTGCAACTTACGACTACGTGGCCACTGTCCGCAAGGCTGGTCCCAGTCCTATTCATCTGGCTGTCGTCAGTGGGTATACCAATCTTGTTCGGGAAATGTTGAAACACAAAGAAATCGTCAACCCAAATTCGAGGGACAAGGTCAGATCTCCATGCCATGTTCTTCGCGATACGTCGTACGCTTCATTGAGAACTGATGACCAACCGTTGTAGGATGATCTAACGCCCCTCGAGCGTTTATTGACGTCCAATTGGGAGCTATCAAACCATACCGTGCAAGATTGCTGGTTTCGGATGGCAAGGACTCTGTTTTGTTCTGGTGCAACTTGGTCCGAAGTCAGTGATGAGAACTTCAACAAGTGGCGATCGAGCCTTGGGAACGACAAGGTGATGATGACGAAACCTGAAGAGTCATTTCGCAAGGGGATGATCGAAGCATTTCGCGTTTGCTCAGGAAGTCGGCGTCGTGGGTGCTTATCCATCAAAGATCTTCCACTGCTGGTCGTCGTCGACGGTGACGCGGCAGTGAACTGCTATGCTCGCTGTTACTAGTCCAGCTTTCTGTTGTCTCCATTTTTCCAGAGGCAACAACACGCACCAAACGTTTGATCCTGTCGCTGGATCACTTGGTCCCTGTGTGATTCCTGAGCTCAGGGCGTTCCTACATGTGATTGTGCGTTTTTTTGCTCGTTTCACAATATGCAAACGACTATGTTTGCTATGCCAACTGCATGTTACTCGTGTTTTGAGCATTCAAATCTCGAAACTGCATATGTAGCGCACGTACGTCGACAGCAGACAATCGCAAACCAATCGAATCCCTAATCAGTGGTTAGTTGAGCGACCAAGGCAATCAATCACAAATGGCTAATCAGCCTTTTACCATAAATATGAAAAAATGACGGATCGCATCTGAGTTGAAGTTCGCGAATCGAAATTCACACGTGATTCCTCGCACCTACACAGAAGCGGAGAATCGCTCGATTAAGATCTTTCCAACTTGGGATTTGACGCGTCCGCTGCATCATTCGAGTCTCCAACCTGCTGCGATTTACCCAACTGAGCGCCGCTCAATGCCAGTGGTGGGCACGCGGTGGCATTGTGCTGCTGACCAGCTCTTGCTCGTTTGGAGGACGATATCCTGGGTCTGTGGAATGTTATGCTGCCCAAGGTAATTGGAGCAACGTCAATTGCAAAATCTGCACGTCCATGAGCCAATTTGTTGCCATCAACTAGCCCGACATGTCTTTGGAAACCTAAACTAGCCCACCCATCCATGTCGCCTTCTAGCTCTGCCTTCCCGCACACACCCAACTCATCAATCAACAAGCAATGGGGAGCAACTCTCGACCCCATGAGCCAATCGCCGACGTCGAAATGCGAACCCCTCGCGCGCCCGCACGCCCGGCAACACCACTCGCGGCTTCATACACTTGCGAATTGTATATACAGGAACCCCACTGCACACGCCTGTCGTCGTCGTCGTCGCCCTTGTTGCCGTTGCCCACGGCCCACGGCAACTTGTTTCCCGCATCATCATCAGTATCGGCATCTGCCGCACATTCGCATTGGCGCATTGGCGCATTCTTCGCCAGCGAGTCGTCCTGTGCATCGGAAAACATGGTCAACGCCACAGTCACCACCGACACCACAGTCACCGCCGACGTCGACGGTGCCATCGAGGGCGACGACGATCTCGCGCGGGCCGCGGCCGAGGGCCGACTCGCGATCGTCACGCGACTCGTCCACGCGGGCTCGGACCTCGACGCCCGGGACCAGGTACTGTATCATCCGTCAACACCAAAACAACAACAGCAGCACAACAATGGACGGCGTGTGGCGGGTCGGGGGTGGTGATGACGGAATGCTCTCCGTTGTGTTGCAGCACGGGCGCTCGCCCCTGCAGCGGGCGTGTCAGTTTGACCACGAGCCGATCGTCGCGTGCCTCCTCGCGCACGGGGCCCCGCGCGATGCCGTCGATCACGTAGGTGAACGCGGACGATCCCATGGCCCGTGGGGTTGGTTGGGACGTTGAACTATGTTTTGAACAGCACGGGCGCTCGGTCCTGCACTATGCGAGCGCCCACGCGGGCATCGGGACCGTCCGCCGGGTCCTGGACGCCCCTGTAAACGGTGGCACTGGCGCTGGCACTGGCGGCGTCGGGAATCGCCTCGAGGCCGTTGATCACGTGCGTTTTTCCAATTGTTGATAATGAGAAACCCCCACACATGAAACAAAACGACCGACCGTATTGCTGCGGACCCCGTTGTATCGTACTAGGAAGGGAACACGCCGCTGCTCCTTGCCGCTGAACACGGGGATCCCCAGGTCGTCGGGCTCCTCCTTCGCCGTCGTGCGCGGGTCAATGCCATGAACGAGGTGCGTCGGGGCGATGATGGTTGTTGTTGTTGTCGTTGATGTTGTTACGATTGAGATTTTGCACTTGTGTCAATCTTTTCGCACTTGCAGGATGGCGACACGGCCCTCCACCGGGCGTGTCGACGGGGAAGTCTCGAGATCGCCCGCTTGCTGCTTCGGGCCGGGGCCGACATCAACGCCGCGGATGAGGTGCGTCGTGCAAAAATGCCCGATATGGTGGAAAGAAGAATTTTAACTCGTGCCATCGGCTGATACTGTCTATCAACTGTCGATGACTTGTCCAAAATGCACACAAATCCGATAAAAAAAAACATAGGAAGGTCACACGCCGTTGTACGTGGCGTGCTGCTTTGCCCACGAGTGCATCGTGGCGCTGCTGCTCGCAAACAAGGCCGACGTCGGGATTCCGGCTCTGGTGCGTCGCAGGGTGAATTGGAAATTGTAGTGCCCAACGGAGGCAATGCGCCGGCTTACTTACTCGGTTGTATTGTACTTGTTTTGTCGTTCAGGATGGTAGTACCGCGTTGCACCAGGCAGTGATGAACCACAGTCTTCACGTCATCCAGGCGCTCATCTCGGCGGGGGCCGGCGTCAGCATCACGGACAAGGTGCGTTGCGGTGCTCTCGCTGCCGACTCGTATTGTACTCTGAGAGAAATAGCGTCTCGTTGGCAGGAGGGACACACGCCATTGCACCGCGCAGCTCTGGCTGGCCGACTTCCAGTTGTACGAACTCTCGTGGATGCTGGCGCCGACCCCGAGGCATTCACGACGGTGAGTGCCTTCCACCAACGACGTCACTGACGGCTTGCATCACTCACCAACGCTCTGTTTTTTTTATTCTCCCAGCGGGGACACACACCCTTTCACAGTGCCTGTATGGGCTGGAATGGTGATGCTGTTGCAATGTTCCTCCTCTCAATCTCGGACGGCTCGTTTATCAACCAAAACGTTCAAGTACGTCGAGAAGATCCTCAGCGTGTGTGTGGATTTTGAATGCAGAGGTATCATGCCGTTTTGCTGTTGATGTTCAGGGAAAGCCCCCACTTCACCTTGCCTGTCGTGCCGGAAACGTGGCCCTGGTCAAAGAACTGTTGCAACGAGGCGTAAATGTGGACGCCCGGGATAAGGTTTGTGTGTCGAAGCAGATGCGGCATCGCGGGATGAGTGTTAACCTCGGTTGTCGATCCGTCTCAGAATGGACTGACAGCGCTCGAGTGGATGCTCACATGTGATCAATATCACGGTCCGGATCTGTCCGTTCGGTGCATTTATGAAATGACACGGCGGCTCTGTCTCCATGACGCCGGTTGGGACGATCAGAGTGAAGGGCGCTTTGAGCGATGGGTCGAAAATGTAGCTTTACCTGCATCCTCTTCGAGCTGGGATGGCACGGTGAACCCCATCACACTGCGTCTCGCGCTGCGTGCTTGCCTTGTGCACTGGCGGAAAGAGCGCAAAGACGGTATCAAGGAGCTTACCAACGTCCCTGCCGAGGTGCTCTTGCGTGGCGCTGAGGCTGTCCAAGTCTATCTCAGTAGTTTGGCTGTCTCGCGAGCGAGTGCACTGTCGTATCGTCGCAAGATCTGCGTCGTCGGGCCCAGTGGATATGGGAAGACGAGCTTGATCAAATCCCTCGTGGCAATGCAGCCGGCATTGGAGCATGGGGAAGCCCACACTGTTGGAATTGATCTCTACCCGTGGATATTCGACGAGTCGTGTGTTGATGGTACCATCAAGCGGCATCAAGTGACGTTTTGGGATTTCGCCGGTCAGGACGAGTATCAAGCTGCTCATGCAATGTTTTTCTCCCGTCGAACACTTTATCTGCTTTGCGTGGACCTCGACGCATATGCAAAAGCGATGCAACGTGCTCATTGCCAAGGTCAATCGCTCTTGTCAGCATCGCCAGCTTGCGCGGAATCACCCGAACTCGTCCTGGATCAATTCGTCACACGAAACGTTTTCCATTGGATCCGCTTCATCTTTGCTCGGCAACCCGACGCGCAATTTGTGCTTGTTGGAACGAAAACTGATCTCCTACCAAACGACGGTGATGTTATCGAGGAGATCAAAGCAGATGTGCAACGACGCCTTCGGCGTTTCCAGAAATCATTCGTCGTTAATGTCAAGCGGGAACTCGACACGCTTTTGAAAGGGACAAACGATCTTGACGACGCAGCGCAGGTAACAGCATCGGAAGAGCGCGTGCGCTGGCTTCGACAACTCATCGAACGATCGGAACAAGCCATTCCTACGGAGTGGGTTATCGTGAGTAACACCAACGTTGGCTCGTTGCAGCAAGCTCACCAGCAACTTCAGGCGATTGTAATGGCTAGTGATCGAAGCTTTTTGATGCCGGAAAAATACTCGCGCGTTCTCGAGTGGATTCAGAATCGACGCGATGCCGCTGCCTCCAAGTCAACTCGCGAACGAATCGAGCAAACCATGCTGCCCTTTGACGAATTGAGCATCTTGCTGCCGGATGCAATAACCACTTTGACAATTCCGGAATGCTGTTCGATTATTCAGACTCTGCACGATCTCGGCGACGTGCTATGGTTTGACACCGTTCACATCGGTGATCTTGGGAACATTGTTCTTCTTGACCCGGAGCTTGTCATTGATTTTATTCGCCAAGTAATCACTCACATTCAGCGTGCAACCAAGGGCATGGAAGAGTCGGGAACAAGTAACCAAGTGGAGCATGCGCTGGAGACGCTCGAGCGCGAAGGACGCTTTGCCCACAGCCTCCTTGCGAGAATGCCGCTCTGGCGCGAGGTGGATAATGAGTTGATGCTTCAGTTAAAGGTTCTTCTCCAGCACTTCAAACTCGCCTACCCTGCAGGCACACCAGTGATGACGCATGACTCTGATCTCATTGTTCCAACCTACTGGAAGTTTCAAACAAACGACGAAACAAGAATCCGTCAATCTCTGGCGTCTCTAGTCTCCGTTCCGCCAGGGGACGAGATCAAGGCAACTCGCGTTTGCTGGGAGTACGATTTCCCAGCTGGAATGCCGGGTGCTTTGTTCGAACATCTTGTCGTCCAGAGTCATACGTCTATGTACGACCGAGTCATTGGTTCTTCGTGGGTAGAATCCGTGAGCTGTGGATCCTTTGTAACACGCATCAGTCTACAGACCACTGGGCTTTCCGTTGAGCCGACGATAGTCCGAATTGAAGTTGCAGCGCTCGACCTTAACGAGGCGTGGCATCTCCTTGAGAGCATGTGCTGGGAGATGGAGACTGTTCTTGAGAGCTATCCTGGGGTGTTGGTTACCCGCTACGCTCTGGATGAGGAACACGACCGGCATCGAGTTGATCTGGCGATATGCGAACTCGAACGGGGACGGATTCTCGGAATGGAGGCTACAGTTCAAGCCAAAATGCCTTGGTTGCCAAACGATATGACGTGGTATACTGGCAAAGGATGGAGGCAGCGGCCAGCGGCGTCGGTGTCGCGTGATTCAGATCGCATCAGTGAAATTCACAGTGAATTGCGGGATAGCCTCGAAGAGCTCGGCAAAGCGTTTCGTCGTGCGAATGCAGAAAGTGGGACCCAGCGCAAATATCCAGGATTGTGGACTCTCGAATTTATCACAGTGACAGATCCCCACTGGCCATTGCTAAAGTCCCAGAAGCTCGTCTTGACAATACGCAGCGAGATCTCGGGGTTGTGTTTTCACAAGCCAATTGTTGTCGACGTTCCGGCAGCATTCATGGCCAAGCATGGAGAGAAACTGAAGGTAAGAATTGTCTTTCGCATTGACAATGTGTGGATGAATCGGATCATCATACGATGCAAGTAGGCTGGGCTATCATTGTTTGCAAACGTATCGGCTTCTGTTCTGGGCATTCAAGCCGCCAAAAATGCCGTAAAAGCGGTGATGCCAAGTACGTAAATTCAGAATGTTGAGTTTGTGGATCTCTTAGACAATCTGGACTCACGACGGTAACAATTCTCCCACACAGCATTGTCGACGACGATATCTCGGGCCACCAAGTTGTACAATATGGTCGACAACCTAGACCTCCACACCAGCGGAACGTACCAAACTGAAACGGATCGGAAGCTATCACCAGATGCAACTCTTGAACTTTTCCGCGAAGTGCTAAAGCTCTATGAGCCAACCCTCGACGAAGCCAAATTGGATGTCGTCAAAATGGCTACGATGTCGTGTTTGCAGTCGGCCGTTGCAATGGATGGCCACACGGTGTGGGCACATCGAGACGAAATTCTTGCTCGCCCCGACCTCATTCTTGGCAACGATTACGCTGTTGGCCCGGCGTCCCGGCAATCGTCCACCGGCAAACCTACAAACAATCAACAGGATGAAATCAACCAACGCGTCGTCTACTTGACAGTTCTACATGCTTCGGGGCTTCGCACCAAGGACTGGCGTCGAACATTTTGTGAATGGCGACTCCAGCCTCAAGACAAGAACAAGGAGCCGTTGGCGACGGGCAAGACTGGACCGAATATCAACGCCAGCACAGATCCAATCTGGGTGTCGCAAGCGTTTGTGCTGTCAGGAGTACGTTCACTGGCAATCTTAGCCCAGTGCATCCTTGAAGTGGATTTAAAGCGCCCCAGCCGGTGGGTCTTTGGTGAAGAAAAGTACGTTGTTTGGTTTGTTGTCGCGATATTTCTCGTACCGGTATAATCTAACCATGCCCACCACATCCAGGCAAATTGCGACCGGATCTGCTCAGGTTGGGGCGTACCTCCCACCGGACCTGGAAAACGCATTTCAGTGTGGGACAATCGAAGTGAACCTGCAACAACCTGGTCAAGCACCTGGCGTTGTCACGTGTCAGATCTACAGCATGTAACAGCTACCCTTTGAATTTTCAATTCAACAGCCACAAGGACGACGAAAAACAAAAAGTATCTTTGCGAATCAAGGAGACGTGGTCATTCCCTCGTTGGTTATGGCCGAGGGATGCAGACGCCTCACATCCAGGGGACAAGAAAACAAACTCTGAGAAATCTTTGTGAGAAAACCACAATTCATCACTACAATACACTGTACTCATCAATGACTTCGCCACAACTACTGGCAACACACGACAGATAAATACTCCACTACTGGGACGATATGGAAACACTCAAAAGACCAACTCGTCGTCATCCTCCTCATCGTAGGCGTTCATGAAGAGGCTCGTGTCGAAGGGCCCACTGAGAGTCGGGACAAATGGCGCCCGGAGTTGACGGCACGCGAGCTGCTTCCAGGACTTGGCCGTCGGGAAGAACCGTCGGAAGAACGCATGTTCGCGGATCTCCCGGAACGACGACGGACGCTCGCTGGGATCCTTGGCCAGGAGCCGGCGGATGAGCGCGCAGGCCTCGGGGAACTCCTCCGCCGCCCCCGCGGGAAACACAACGGCGTCCTCGGTGATCCGGCGGCTCTGTTCCCGGTGGTTCGGGTGGTAAAAGGCCGTGACCCCGAAGAGCAGCTCGTACATGACCACCCCAAAGGCCCAGACCTCGGCCGCGGGGCCGTACGCCTCCCGTCGGATGAGCTCCGGGGCCATGTACTCGCGGCTCCCGCAGATGGTCGTGTGACGTGGCCCCACCGCCACGGCATCGGGCTTGGAGAGCCCAAAGTCAATGAGCCGAGGGTACCCGCGTTCGTCCAGGACCAGGTTCTCGAGCTTGAGATCCCGGTAGAGCACATTCTGCTCGTCGTGGAGAAACTCGAGGGCCCGGACGAGGCACGCGAGGTAGAAGGCCACGTGGGGCTCACGGAGGCCCCCATAAGGGCCCCGGAGGGCCCGCTTGGCGTGGCGGTTGACCAGTGAGTCGCTGCGCTTCCGGCGGGGCAGCGACGAGGGCTTGTCCTCATCATCCGGTTCGTCTTGGTTCGAGGCGGTCGAGGCCGTGTCCTTGGGATCGTGGTCCCCATCCGACTCGGATTCCGTGGCGCACGTGTCGTCCCCGGAATTGTTCTCCTCCTCCTCTTCATTGTTCTCCTCTCTGGTGAGTCGGCTCCCGGTGTGGTGGTGACTGTCGGTGGTCGAACTGTTCTCCCCCTTGGAGGAGGAGGAGGAGATCCCCGAGGACTCGACCTCGAGCTCCCGGTCCTCGCCATAGACCAGCCCATAGAGCTCCCCCCCGGGACAATACTCCATGACAAAGTAGACGGCCTTGGTATCCTGGAAGGTCGTGAAGAGGCGACCGATGAACGGGTGCTCGAGGCGGAGGTGGACGCTCTGCTCGCGGAGGATGTTGGTCTCCTGGCGCATGGCCACGAGCTGGCGCTTGTCGAGGATCTTGATGGCCACGGCCCGGCCCGTGTCCCGATGGCGGGCGAGGCGGACGAGGCCAAAGGTTCCCCGACCGAGGACCTCAAGGAGCTCATAGTCGGCGAGGTCGCTGCTACCCTCGAGCAGGAGCGAGGTCGGGGTCAGGAGGTCCCGGCGCTGGCTCGAGTTGACCCGTGGGCGCTTGCCGACCATCGACACCCGCCACGAGACCCGTGAGGACGAGAGCTGCGGGGACGAAGACCCCGAGGATGATGACGACGATGAGGCCGTCACGCAGGCCGCGGCGACCCCGCAGGCCATGGTCCGGAGCGCCTGCATCTTGCTCCAGAGCGCCGGTCGCCGGACCGACGACGGCAGCGACGGCATCGTGGGCATGTTCGACGGACGGGAGACTCTCACGACGATGCGTGCTCGTGCGATTGCGAGTCGGACACTGTGTCAGCGCCTGCGCCTGTGAAAAACGTGGGTGGAGATCAGAACCTGCTCCTCCTTGTCGTCCTCTTGGGTTGTTGTCGTCGTCGCGTCACTCGCACTGCACCGAGCTGCTGCTCCACTGGATGGATGCACGGGTGGGTTAAACTCCAAACAGCTTTGCGCTGCTGGATGGTATAGAGGGACGGCAGGCCGAGGGTACAATGGGCGCTGGCCAACTGGGCGCAAGAGCAAATGGGCAATCGGCTGCTGGCGCTTGCTGGGACCGGTTGTTGGGGGGCCCGCACGTATCAACTGAGAATCCCCGTCACGTGGGTGCCCCTTGATTGAGTGAGTGGCCGAGTGTCGGTGGGTTACGCCCCCCGTGTGTCAAACTGAAGAATGCTGCTTGGCTGGATCGACACGCGCGGCGAGCGGCGGGTCGGCAGCAGTTGGGTTCGGTCGAGGAGGAACGGGACTAAACCACACGCACGTATGTACCCGCGCACGCACTGAAGACGATCACCGCCCCCACCTTTGTTGGGTCGTTGATGCCACTGCTGCTTGCACCTGGTCACTTTGGAAGGTTTTGTTGTTGGCGTGAGGAGCCGCGAGCCGTTGTTGTGGGCGTTGGCTGTGTTGTTGGTGTGGGGTCGTCTTCTGGCGAGAACTCTTTTCCACCCGCCGGGAATATATTCCAACGATTTCCTGGTTGGCGGCATCGTCTGAACACTGGCAACGTGCAGAGTGATGGTCATTGGTTTGAGGTTTTTGTTCTGCCCTGGTGGTGCCGCCACATTGTTGGTTTGCATTGTGCTGTTTGGATCAACCCACAGACCGACAGATGTACAAGGGGGAACTGAGACAGCGCACTGAATGAAATCTGGTGTCCTTTGAGTGGCGGCAGATGCAGACAAAGCAAATTGTCTCGGACGCACTGTGAGGGAGGGGGAGGGGGG
>JAADYI010000984.1:0-10851 GCA_023338185.1 Lagenidium sp. CBS 127285
CCCCCCCCCTTCTCCCTCCAAATCTGGAAAAAACCGACACCAAAGGACAAAGATCGCCCAACCGCCTGCGACCGGTTTGTCATACCGGTATTGTGGTGGTGTTTTTCCTGGAGGTGCCGTCGCCGTTTGTTTTTGTTGTGTGGAGCGCTTGCGATCCGAGTTTCTCTGTTGTCGTGGGGGAAGCCACCAACGCAACGCAACGCCACCAGCAGTAGCAGCAGCAGCCACAGCCACCCGCCCGCCACCATGTCGATGGTCTTTGACGAGTACGGGCGCCCGTTCATCATCCTCCGGGACCAGGAGCGCAAGGCCCGACTCAAGGGCATCGAGGCCATCAAGGTTCGACGCGACGCCGTGGCTCGTTTCCCCGTCTCGCCCCTTGTTTGTCGTGGGAGGGGAGGCCGTTTGCTCGTCATGCTGACTTTTATCGATGCCCTGCGTGTGCGCGATGATCCAGAGCAACATCCTCGCCGCGCGGACGGTCTCGAGCCTCCTCCGGACCTCCCTGGGGCCCAAGGGTGCGTGGTTTGTGGGCGGCACAAGCCTTTGCCCAATTGACTGACCGTGGTGCGATGGCGCAGGCATGGACAAGATGATGGTGAGCCAGGACGGTGACGTGACGATCTCGAACGACGGCGCGACGATCCTCGAGCAGATGCACGTCGAGCACCGCGTCGCGCACCTCTTGGTCGAGCTCTCGCAGTCGCAGGACAATGAGATTGGCGACGGCACGACGGGCGTCGTGGTCCTGGCCGGGGCGCTCCTGGAGCAGGCTGAGAAGCTCCTGACGCACGGCCTGCACCCGATGCGCATCGCCGATGGCTTTGAGGAGGCGTGCGAGATCGCCTGCAAGCACCTCGAGCGCATTGGCGACGTTGTCGAGTTCACCAAGGACGACACGGAGCCGCTGGTCAAGACGGCGATGACGACACTGTCGTCCAAGATCATCAACAAGTACAAGCGGCAGATGGCCCAGATCGCCGTTGACGCCGTGCTCAAGGTCGCCAACTTTGAGACGCGTGACGTCAACTTTGAGCTCATCAAGGTCGAGGGCAAGCCCGGTGGGACCCTCGAGGAGACGGCGCTGATCAATGGCATCGTCATCGACAAGGACTTTTCGCACCCGCAGATGCCCAAGGAGGTCAAGGACGCCAAGATGTGCATCCTCACGTGCCCGTTTGAGCCACCAAAGCCCAAGACCAAGCATAAGCTCGACATTACGAGCGTCGAGGCCTACAACCAGCTCCACGCCCAGGAGCAGGAGTACTTCAAGACGATGATTCAGCAGGTCAAGGACAGCGGTGCCAACCTCGTCATCTGCCAGTGGGGCTTTGACGACGAGGCCAACCACCTCCTGCTGCAGAACGCGCTCCCGGCCGTCCGCTGGGTCGGCGGCGTCGAGCTCGAGCTCATCGCCATCGCCACGGGCGGCCGCATCGTCCCGCGCTTCTCGGAGCTCACCCCGGAGAAGCTCGGCCGCGCCGGCACGGTCCGCGAGGTGGCCTTTGGCACGACCAAGGAGCGCATGCTCGTGATCGAGGACTGCGCGTCGTCGGATGCCATCACGGTCCTCGTCCGCGGCGGCAACAAGATGATTGTCGAGGAGGCCAAGCGCTCGCTCCACGATGCCATGTGCGTCGCGCGGAACCTGATCAAGAACAACCGCATCGTCTACGGCGGCGGCGCGGCGGAGATTGCCTGCTCGATTGCCGTCCGCGAGCACGCGGATCAGATCACGGGCATTGAGCAGTACGCGATCCGGGCATTTGCCGATGCTCTGGAGGACATCCCCATGGCCCTCGCCGAGAACAGCGGCCTCAATCCCATCGAGTCGCTCTCGGCCGTGCGGTCGCGGCAGATTAGCGAGAAGAACCCTCGGCTGGGCGTGGACTGCAACTCGACGGGCACGTGCGATATGAAGGAGCAGCACGTCTTTGAGACGCTCATTGGCAAGCAGCAGCAGCTCCAGCTCGCCACGCAGGTCGTCCGCATGATCCTCAAGATCGACGATGTCATCATGGAGGGCTCGTACGACTAAGAGGCAGGACTGGATCGAGGTCCCGCAAACGATCGACGTGACCTTGTCCAAGTCTGTGTGAGGGAGGAAGAGAATATAGTTATAGTTTGCACGTTTGGCGGACGGTGTTTTATAATGGCTCTATCTGTGATCGGCGGCCCTCCATCCACTTGCGATATCGTCGTGCTGCAGCGACAGGATCGGAGGCCGCGAGGATCCCACGAATGACTGCGATCCCCTCGCCCCCGTGATCGAGAACCTGCTCGACGTGCTGCTCATGGTCGATCCCCCCAACGGCAAGCAACCGAGGTCGGGGCACCTGCACGGAGGCAGTCGCCGAGAGTGCTTGATCGATTGCGCGAAGTAACGTCGGCCCCTCCAGGTCCATTGCGGTTTTCTCCGGATGCGACAGCGTCGAGAACATGGTGCCAACTTGGAGGTAGTCGACCCCTGCCTCGGTCGCCAGCTCAGCTGCGTGGACAGAGTGCACGGAGCAACCGACCAGGAGCGCAGGGTCCAATTGCCGCGCCTGGCGGATGCGTTCTTGCCGAGACGCCGTGCTGTCCTGTGCCAGCAGCACGTGCTCCTTCCAATGCCAGCCCTGCGGGCGTATTTGTGCAACGATCTCGAGGGAAGGATGGTTCACCACAAACGCGGGACGCATTGGGGGTTGGTGGTGCGTGTTGTCAGCAGCATCGCCGTGCTGATTCTCCAGCAGTGTTTGGCACTGGTTCTCGGCATGGAGGATCTCGTGGATTACACGCCCAGCATCGAGCACGGCCGCCTCCGAATCGTCCCGCGTGCTACGAAGCTGCACCACGTCGATCACTCCAGATGAGACGGCGCGCTGTACTATTCCTTGTGGGGAGCCTGCCGAGCTGCCTGAGAGGACATCGCGGGGGTGGACGATGAGCATGAGGACCGGAGCCAGAGGGTGCTCATGGGGATGCTGTCGTCTGGTTCGCCACGGTATGCGACGCTGCATGCTTGTTGAACCTCGTTGGCCACTCACTCTCTCCCGCATATGGTCGATACAGCTTCCCCCCCATGACAGTGACCATCGTGGTCGTGATCTCACATTCCAGCCGACGACTCTTCATCCCTCTCTCGCGTTCTGGCTGTTTGATATCTGGACAGTGAGCAGTTGTGTGAGGCATTTGGGCTGGTGCGGTGTGAGTCGCAACACGTGAGGGTCGAGCGAGACGAACGATGGAGAACGCACGCGTGAGCGGAGTCAAACGCGGACGCGATCGTCCGCGGGGGTGCGATGGCGTCAAGACCGTGTCGATTCGGGGGCGCGAGAGCGTGGAAAGCATGACTGAGGATGACTGCGAGCTGCCGTCCCCCGACTCGAAACGAGCCATGATCATCAAGTCCAGTCTTCGATTGCTGGAGAAGGTCCCGACGCTGCGCGATTACCAGAGAGGACGACACGGCCGACGGGGGGCCATCGATGGCGGGGCGTTGACGGGGTCAACAATGCTGACAGCTCTTGAAGAGTGCTTCGAAGAGACGAGCTTCGTGACGCTCGAACCTCCAGAACGAGTTGCCATGGTAGCTCCTGCCCCAAGGGCGCCAACTCCGATCCATTTGCTTGGCAACGATTCCAATCAGCTTCAGCATTCCACTCGCTCGCCAGGCCAGCGAATACGCGTAGTCCCCGTGAGCTCTTTAAAAGACGATGAGGCAAGACCGGCAGGTCAATAAATCAATCTTTGCATTCAGTCTTCTCCTATGTTATGCACACTGCCGTCGAGTTCAATAACCTCGTGTGTCGAAGATTTGTGACGTTCGCGGCCGGACTTCTCTTGCTGTTGCGGCTGATGGCATCGTGATGTTGCCCACACGAATAACTGCATTCGAATTGGGATCCTCATCATCACTACCATCGACGTCGGTCCCAAGAATTCGGTCCCACTTCTCCTCAGCACACGAAGCATTTAACGGGGCTTTCTTTGGCTGGGATTGGGGATACCACAACACCTCGCTGTTTTCGTCACCACTACGCACTGCATCGCTCTCGTTGACCGCTGCATCACGATGCGCTTTATCATACACACTTGATCTGACACTGCACTCCCTATGTGTTTCTTTGTGGTCTGTGAAACGAAAGGCGTCGTCTTGATAGCGTTCGTATCCTTGAGCATCCTTCCTCGCATTCACATAGAGTGAGGTAACCGAAGCACCACGCCAACTTCTCTGACTGTCAGATATATCGAGCCCAAGTCGTCGCTTCCTTTGTGCACGGATTGTTGGATCGTTCACATCCACTCGGCATGTTACCTCACCGTCGAAACCGCTTCGTTGATCGTCGCACCTCCTCTTTTTCGGCTTTCGAACTCTCTTTGTCATCTCTCGAACGGGTCGTTCTTCGAGTTGCTTAAGCTGTTCGGCTGTCCGTCCAGCACGAAATACGAGTTGCTTTTTAGGTTCCGATGAGACGAGCGATCGAAAGTTTTCGCTGACTTTCGGGCTTGTGAAATTCAGAATGTGAGGTGACGACCCAAGAACACTATCCAGATGTCGCCATGATGTTGACGGTGGTTTTGGACGTTCCTGAATAGCATTGCGAGTCGAAAAGATTGATGAGACCCTGGGTGTCGATGACTCCACACAATCTTCCTGCGCACGAAAGCTCGTTGTTTCACTTGTCGTCAGCGATCTGTCGGTTAAGGTATCATGTGGCGCCTTGAGTAGCAACGACGCCGTCTTGTTCCACTCGTAATTTTCATGTGTCACTGGATGAATCTGACCATTTGCGATTGCTGTAACGATCGCATTGTTGAGCTCAACATTTCCCAGAAAACTCAAATCTTGAGCAACCATCTCCATCAATTCTTTCGATACGCTGAGTGGATTCAACATCTTCATACGCTGCGTGCACATTGTCAGGTAGACCGCCCTCACAAACGTCATGCGCTTGACAGACCTGCTCTCGAGGATCGAAAACCAAATGGTGCCTGTACGTCAAAATGGCAGAGACGAAGAGTTCGATGTAGTCTTGAGGAAGCACATCTCGTTTTTGAGCCACCACGGCATTGATAACCTGTTAAAAGAGCTGTGGGCAAACTTCAAATACGATCGGTCCCACATCACTGAGATCTCACCTCATTTGGTCGCTGATTGATATTTACGATTTTGTATGCAGTAACGATGCCGACGCCTGGCACGGACGGACAATAGTCACATCCGCACAGGATGCAGAACATAATAAACTGGTAAGGGACCATACAGTTAGTTGGAAAGGATCCCATCCAGTATTGCGGAGTGGCACTCACCATCTCTTCAGACCACCCAATGAAGGACAAGTCTTCGTTGGCACCAAGACTTCTACGTTTGAGCTCGCTCGTCCATCCGTCGGGGTTCCACTTGAATAGGATCGTTTTGGCGCCGTAGGGGATGCAGTCCGAGTCTTCCGAGATCACAGCGTCGATGAGCTTGATACGCGACAGAAACGCGAGCTGCGCATCCGCCTCGTATGGGGCGACGTAGAACTGAATCTCCATCCGTCGGAGGGTCTGGATGAGCCGCATGATCATCTCATTGGAAACCGAAACGGCCTTGTTAAAAGCCGTGGTAGCCGCGTGGTCATCACCGTCGTCGATGGCCTGGAACGCGCGCTGCTTCCACATCTGGCGGGTCCTGAGGAGGCAGTCGCGAGAACAGCGACATGAGTCCAGAACCCACGGGAATGGGAAAATTACTACAGTCGTGACGAACGAACCGATAGCGCTCAGCATTGAGTGCGGCCTTGGCCGGCAGGGGGGCGCCATCGAAGACGAAGACCGGCGTGATGTCGTGCTCGCGGAGGAGGGCGATCTGCTGGAGGCTGAAGTTGAGGTACCTGGGGCGAGCAACACGCACTCAGACCACAGATCGAGACGACGGGTCATTCGTCGGTCGGTCGCTCCATCGGCGATGTCTCACGGAGGCGAGAACACGCACGTGTCGATGGCGTCGGGGGCCTCGCGGCCGTCGGCCAGAACGAGCTCCCGCGCGCAGCAGTAGGCGCCCTTGTAGAGCCACCCGGCGGCATCGATGCCCACGGTCTTGCCCCGGTACTTGCGCACGTGGACGTGGTCGAGGACGCTCTTGAGCATCGGCAGGAGCCCCTGGACGCCCATTGTTGCGTCGCGTTGGGCTTAATGGGAGTCTGGGTGTTGAAGTCGGCCGTTCAAATTGCGCGGGAACTCGGGGTCGTCGTGGATTGGCCGATATGGTCATTTAGAGGTCGTGGATTGGTTTATATTCGTCGTGAACAACTTCTACAGTGGGGCCCCATACGGCTCAAAGCCCGGAATGGGGAAGCGAAAGCCCCCGCGGAAATTGCAACGCACGCGCATCTGGGGCTTGCGTCGGGACGAGTACATGGAGACCACGGGGAAGAGGCAGTAGATGGGGTTCTGGCAGGGGATCCCCCCACCGCTGGAGCCACTGCCGCCACCGTGGGCGGCTCTGCTTGGGGGTCGTGCGGCTGCTCCGGGGGCGGCGGCGGCGGCGGTGGTGGTGGAGGAGGAGGTGGTAGCTGGGAGCACCTGCGTGCCGTTGAGGTAAAAGCGCAGGTACGGGACGAGCTCGTCCTGGTCGATGGTGCAGCCGAGCACGTCCCCCGCGCGGAAACTCGGGACCCCCGAGCGCGACTGGCCATTGGCGTGGGCCATGCCCATGTCCAGGCCCCCATCCGACTGCCACGTGACCCCAAAGCTCCGGCCGTCGGCCCCGGGCGTGAGCCCCGGAATGATCATCTCGGTCGCGGTCGTGGAAGGAGGCCGCGGGACGTCCCAGCCGACGAGGAGGCTCTCGCCGCCGCCGCCATCGCCCCCACCACCGCGGCCATGCACGCTGTCGCTGCCGTCGAAGGCCTCGATCGTGATCTCGAACATCCACCGCCCGGACTCGCCCTGCTTCCGCTCCTTCGTCGCTAGGACCGTGCAGTACCGATGCGAGGCCTCGAGCTGGACCACGCAGTCGTCGTCGGAGAAACTCACGTCGTGGGCGGCAGTGTGCAACGACGCAGGTTGCGTGGCGCCGCCTGTGAGGACCATGGCGCTGTTCATCTTGACGCTCGAAAACTCGCGGCGGCGGGCAAACTCGCGGTCGAGGACATCCGGGAAGTCGTGGACGAGTCGCATCGGCGCCAGCATCTCCGGCGTCACCAGCGCGGCGTCGGCACCGAGAGTCGCCGCGATCGCCGCCGCTGCTGCGCTGGTCTCCATGGCCAAGATCCCTAGGGATTTGCACCGAGAGATGACTCGGAGGTGGTCGTTGGTGAGACTCGCGAGGAAGCGTGCGAGCGTGACCCGCCGCGTGTGGAGCTCCCGGGTGAGGAGCTCGTGGTAAATGAACTCCCCGCCAGGACCAGACGTCAAGTCGTGATCAATTTCCCGAAGATCCTCCGTCGTGGCGGCCTTGAAGATCGCCAGCACCGTCGACTCTGAGATCATCTTGCTGGTAAACTCCCGACGCAGAGCAAATTGTGGCAGCGTGCGAGGGCGGGTCAAGTAGCGCACGATGGCCCGCCGTAGGGGCTCGGCTTCAAGGTCCTCCGCGAGGATGAGCAGGCGAAGCAAGTAGTCACTTGTGCCAAAAATGCGTTCCACTTGGAGAGTGTTTTGAAGAATGTCCCGCTCCAGGGTGCTCCATCCGTTCTCGCGGCAACTTTGCTCAAGGTCAAAGATATCGGATTTCATATGCTCGATTTGTTGGTTCAAACGATGCAGTTGAGAATCAAACTTGGCGTCCACCTTTGCCCGCTCGTGTCGAACGAGCTTGTCGTGCATGCTTCGTATGTGAGCGATGTCTTCTTCCAGTGTTCGTTCCAGCCGTCGCTTGATTAGTTGGAACTCGGTTGCTCGAGACTCTTCCAAACGCGCTACCAGCAGCTTTCGTTGCGAGTCAAATAAGGTCTCCAATTGAAGAGTTAAGTCCCTCTTGATCTGATTCCCTTCTTCTAGTTGCTGCTTCTGCAATGTCAGTCTCTCCATGACGCTAGGGTCTTTCGCAAAGTGCACCAGTCGATCAAATATCGGCTGCTCGAGGTGGTTGAAGACCATGCAGCTATCGTAAAATGGTGCCCCATCTGTAAGATGTAATTTCTCATTCGAAGTATCGGGGCTGTGGAGAGTGACTCCCTGATTTGGAGACAAATGACCTTCGGAAAGTTGCGACTTGATACCTCAACAAGCAATACTTCTGATGATTCGTTTTGCATCTTCTCATCTTCGTACAACAATTGGAGAAGTTTGGTCTCACAAGAGGTCCTTGTGCCTAGCAGGATAGCTTGATATTCAGTTCGTACTGATGGCGCATTGGCGGGATAATTTCCACGATTGTCCAAGTTCATCGCGACGGCCTTGACGTAGAGAGCAAGAAGACCATTGAAGTCAGCTGCAAGAAGTAGTTTAATCCGTGCCATCAAGTCATCGAGGCTTTTGCTCTCGCCAAATTCCCGCTGAAACTTGTCCAAAAGGTCATTGTGAGTGATTGGCGGCTGGAAGCACGTGTGTCGAACGAGAAAAAGATCCTGGTCAATCGTGTAAACGTCGACGGCAGAGAACAAGTCGAGTTCTTCTTCGCTCTCACCGTCTACGTCTGAAAGGCTGAACACATCGGGGCCTTTTGAAGTTGGAACAACGTTGACATCTGGAAAGGGAGCAACCGGCGGGGGTGGAAACCGGTGCCGACGGACTTCCGTGTTCACCATGGTGCGGACGATGCAAAGATGGACTGAAAAGTCGCTCCCAGCAAATCTTTGGTTATATGGTCATCCAGTGACCTTTCGGTGCTTTGGATGGAGAACGGTAAACGGAAGCGCCGGGAAGTCGCAGGAGGCTGAATCCCAGTGAAGCTGACTTGAACCACGTTGGCATCATTCCTCTGCAACACCATCATGCCCTCTTGAGTGAGCATAAAGAGGTTCGATGTCGCCGTGCGACTCGCACCCCTTGTCTGGCAAACGGCTTGAAATAGACCGGTACGTCCGACTGCTTCTCTGTAACATCAAGTAGACCAGCATCAAAGAACGACCCACAACGCTGAGCATTGAGCATCGTCATGAGCCAAGAAGCCGTCGAGGTGTTCTCTAAAGACACCTTCTTGACGTCTCTTCGCAATGGATCGAGTCATGCCAATGAGACCCCAGTCACTAGGGTCAATGTCGAAGAGCCTGCTGCGTGAGTTACCTTGGTTGATTGTGGACAATTGGGACTCTGATAACTCTCCGCGCTTGCCTATTCAGGATGGCGATGGTCCGTGAGAAACATGCTCAACTACATGAAGTTGTGGGGTCATTGTCCGAGAAAATTAGTGCTGTGTTGGCCCGCCAAGAAAAAGACTTCCTGGCAGCCTACCGTGCGCACATGTATAATGTTCAAAAAGAACTGCACGATCTGAGAGAAAAAATGCATCGGAATGATACTGCTGAAAACAAGACTGAGAAAATCAAGAAGGTTGAGGAGGAACGAGATTGGTACAGAAAGGAGGCATTGCGTTTGGATGCATTTACGACGGCGATGAATAAGGATCTTAAGTACATGCGCGAGAAGCTCGACTCGATCGAAGAAGATCGCAATTGGTTGGAGAAGCAGCTCAAGGCATGCAAAAAGCAGAACAAGCTATTGCGAGCAGAGCTGGATGTCCGAGTGACGTCTGGTGCTGTGACTCCGTTCGATTCGTCGACGTTACCGACGTTCGAGTCACCAAAAGCAAGCATTGGGTCTCTCCGCAAAACATCCAAACGGAATGTAGAGGGGTTCGATGATATTGATCCAGCGTCCACGTTGCCACAACTTCAGCCAGATTATGCCTTGTCGAGCTTGGTGGAAGAACGTGAAGAGAAATTAAAAAAACAAGTGCGCAACTTGAAGAAAGAGCTGAATCTGAAGACGCATGAAAATACCATTTTGAAGAGACAACGAGCAATGATCAATGATGACGGCGCGCGCACTCAGCTCGAGAACTTCTTCTTGCAATGCATCGAATCTGTCAAAGATGAGGTAATCCGGAGAAAAACGAGCACGCTTGACAAGAAGTCGAATGGAAGATCGTCGAATGCTGACAGAATCCGAAACCAGCGGCAAGATGTTGGTTCTGAGGTCGAAGATTTTTCGGCAGCCGATAGAGTCCGAGTGATTGAGCGACTCCTAGCGCATGATGAAGTGCTATCACTGCTATACGAGCAACTCTTCCCGACCCAGAGTTCGGCGAACAGGGAACGACCGGCAACCACAGATGGCGACAGGAGGGAGCGCCAAGAAATGTCAGCATCAGATTCATCAAAGAGTTTGCCAGAAACATCCCCTCATCCGAGTCGGCGGGAAAGCTTCGAGCCCACTAATAGTCCAAGGATAGGGCAGCCGGCTGGTAGTGGTGCGGCTGCAGCCTCCGCGGTCCGGGGGAATGGGTTACCAATTGATGATTCAACCCGAGATTATTTGAGGGCGATGTACGTATCTTTGCTCAATGCCTTCGGCCTCGTTCATCCTGAAGAAACTCACATCTCTCTTACAGGCGAACCAGTCAGCTTTAACGCTATAACGTTGCGCTCTGAATATACGTACGCTCACTACGAATGCCAGAACGAATCAACTAATTCGGCATCCATGAACGAACGTACGGCAACTGATTTCTAATGCTGACCATGAAGGACAATCTGAGAAAATACCCCATCTTCATGGCGCGCGAGCTCGTCGAACGTCCCCTGCTCCACGACCTCGCCGTCCAGGATCACGGCGATGCGGTCCGCGCTCTTGATCGTCGACAGCCGATGCGCCACCAAGATCACCGTCCGGCCCTCCTTGGCCCGATCCACGGCGCTCTGCACCAGGTGCTCGCTC
>JAADYI010000985.1:0-10847 GCA_023338185.1 Lagenidium sp. CBS 127285
ACGTCGTCGACGTTGACCTCGTGGGGTTTGTCACCGCTATGGCGTCGACGTCGCTTCGTGTTGAGACCGAGGTCGATTCGCTGTCGTTCCATTTGACATGTCAGTCATCGATTGCTCCGACCGATCACAAAGCATTTAAACGTCTCAAACCACGCACCGCCACGTTCGGGCGCTTCCAAAGGAGCCGCTCGAGGTTCCGCGCGAGTCGGACTTGACTCTCCATCATCTGCCGTAACTTGAAGTTCTCAATCTCCACGTCCCGCCTCGCAGTCTTCTGTCGCTCGGCGATCGCCCGCCACCCGCTCACGCCGTCAACGTTGCTCGGCGGCGTGTTCGTGTTTGCGGCATTCGCCTCGTTATCCGACGTGGCATCTCGAAGCCCCTTCAGCTGGTCCTCCAGCTCTGAGACTCGCTGGCGAAGGTACAACAGTTCCTCCTTCTGCCGGCGCCGCGTGGAATTCGGATCCTGTGCCGTAGTCGCTCGGTCTTCTAAGGCCCGACGCCGTTGCTCTCCGAGCACCACCGCCAGTGCGCGCCGATCCTCGTGGGTCTCCACTGCAGTCGCCAATAAATCTGGTGCCGTCTCGAGAGTCGCTACCTCCGCAGCCAGTGACGGCTGATCCGCAGGCTCCACGGCCTCAGGGTCCGCGAAGAGCTCACTCAGCAGCGCACTGACGTCATCGTCACTGCTGCCTTCTTCTTCGGACGGGAGGATCCACGCAGCCAACGCCAGGAGCTCCCCATCGTCATCAATTGTGTCCAAGTCCATGTTGTCTTCATGTCTTCAAGTCTCGCTGGAATCGTTCTATCACAACCTCAAACAATACCGGTATTGACATCAGTAAGTCGCAAGCTCAAGCCCACTCGATCAAGCCCAAGCCCATTCAAGCCAGTTGCTCTATAATGCCCATCGAAGAGCTCAGGAATGGGGTCAACCAAGATGCCACCGACGCTCCTACAGCACTGGTGCCCGGGCCGCTCCCGCTGCAGATGACGGCGGCGGCCACCACGGCTGCGGTCGATGCCGGTGTCACCGTCGAACCGCTGGCAATGTCCGGTGATGACGAGGACGCAGGGGCCGCCGCAGCCGCGGAAGAAATCGGCGGGGACGCGGTCAACTCGGCCGACGAGGCGCCCGAAGGGCGGCAGTGGCCCCGCCAGCCAGGGGCCGAACGTGGCAAGCGCAGCGTCGCCTACCACCACACCCTGCCCTTCAAGCAGGTCGTCGATGCCACGGGCGTGGGCTTTGACGTCCGCTCGTGTCGATACTGCCATGCGGTCTTCTCCTTTAAGGGCGGGACGACCAGCGCGGCACTGCGGCACCTCAAGGCGGCACACCCGGAGGCCGTCCCCGAAATGCGCGCCGCTGGCGACGAGACTCAGAGCCGCTCCGACATGGGCCCACGATCCGGTGATAAGCGACGACGGCCGTATGAAGATGACAACGCCTCCCGTCAAGTTGGGGGCCACCACGCGCATCAGTCCGAGGCGCGGCAGGCGAGCGTGAACCGCACGGCCATCTCCCAGGTCGTCACCCAGTACAAGCACCTCCTCCCCGCGCCCCGTCGACTGCAGCTCATCCGCCGCTTGGCGTACAACGACCGGGAAGCCGAGATGTTCAATCTCCTCGACCCCGAGACGCAGCTGGAGTACATCAAGGAGTTTGCCGAGGGCCCGACAGCCGAGGGGTCCACCTTTGCCTGAAAGGAAATCACTGCGAGACGGGCCCAGAACAATAGATAATACGATTTTTGACCGTCGTGCCATGGTCTTTGGGATCCGTCTTCATCACGGGGCCGTCGGGCGCTCCAGATCAGCATCGAGGGCCCGGATGTACTCGAGGTCCGGGAGATTCTGGTCCGGGCGGTAGCGATCCCAGAGCTCAACGAGACCGGCGCTGAGGCCCGAGCGCTTGGCCCCGTCCTCGTCCTCGTACATCCACAGCAGTCCCCTGGCCACGGCTGGCGAGTGTCGTATTCGCGCACACAAAGCATTAATTTGATCAGCAAGACGATTGCAAGAGCCTGATCGTCGTGTGTTGCCAATGAACGTACCCTCGAGTTGGCTGCTGGAGAGCCCCCAGACGCTCCACCATGGCTCATTCTGGGCCGTTGCAACGTTTGGGGAGACCTGGCGGCGGTACAGGCACGCGAGGTAGACGGCCCCCGCGGCGAGTTCCCGGGCATCGAAGGCCAGTACGAGCCCGCTCTTGATGGCATCGGCGAGGAAGATCATGGCCATGACCCGGAGATCGTGGCCGCGGATCGACGGATGCACGGCCTCGAGGGCGAGGATGGCGTCGAGGCAGCGGGGGACGTAGGTGAGCGGCTGGGGGATACTCAGGTCGAACGACAGCGTCTGCAGGAGCACCCTCTCGAGGAGCAGGACCTTGGCTGCGGTGGTCTCGATCTCCCCGACGTCCAGGACCTCGAGCAGCGCGTGGAGGCAGTCGAGGTGCTTGGCATTGGCGGCCTCGGGGTCGTTCCCGAGGGACGCGCTCATCTCGATGGCCCGGCCCGTGGGGCTCTTCCGCGGGGGTTTCTTCGGGCGGTCCGCCTTGGACGGCGGCAAGGGGGGGCAGTGGAGGAGGAAGAGCGCGCACTCGGTGAGCAGGCGGACCTTGATGGGGAACTCCTCGGCCTTGCCTGCGAGAAACAGCGCCGCCGTGGCCACGAGGAAGCGATCGTGCGTCGCGAACGAGTGGAGCATGTAGAAGCGCTGGACAAAGAGCTGCGCGAGGATCGACGGGGCCTCCGGGAGCTCCACGAGCCAGGCGAGGTCCTCGATGAACGCGCACGTCGTCCAACGGAGCTGCCGCTCGATGGCCCAGGGAATCTGGCTCGCCGTGAAGGAGACCGTCGGCAGCTCAAAGGCCGCCGTCCCCGGGGAGCCCCGCTCCGCGCGGAGGATCGCCCGACGGAACGCCATAAAGACCCATTTCTCGTGGTCGGCCATTGCTTGTGGGATTAATATTGGGGTGATGTGAATTTGCAAAATTTGCGATATCAGCATGCAATATGTGGGCGCTCTATTTTGAGAGGGAGAGCGCTTTGTTTGGGTGGGGGGCTTCTTTTGTTGGTGAATCTGTGTCGTGGATGGAGTGACATGCTACGCAGCTCGAGAAACACGATGCGATCCCCGTGGGGCCTCCGCGTGCGTTCCGTGAGCACCACGCCCCGCAAGCTGCTGGTTCATGATGTCGGTGGATCGCGTGAGGTCAGCGCACTCGATGGTCGGCGCCCAATCACCCCACAAGATGAGGCCATTTACGCCGGGGACAGCGTCCACCTCCGGGTGCTCGGGGGGTTGCGCATCGGTGCCGCCAAGCGCCGTGCGAGCGTCCACCTGCGCACGACGCACAAAGCGATGGTCGTGGCCACGGGGCTCGCGGGTCTGACGCTGATGGAGCCCCTGAGCACGACCCTGCTCTTGGGGGCACTGGGCACCGGCGTGTACTACCACTTGACCAAGAAGTGGCATTTGGTCATCGGGCGGCCGCGGAATCCCCTCGATGCGGGAGCGGCAGGACCGCACGATCGCCACCCCTCGCATGATGACATGGCGTTTGTCCTCAAGACCCCCGAGACGCATCCAGGGGATCGCCACACGGTGCGGTATGGGCAGACGGTCGAATTGCACAGCCGTTCATCGTCCATGGCCGTGGGGCACTGTCACCAGCACGAACCGCATCTTGCCCCTCACGGTTTTCTCCAGCTGACAAGAGCCACCGATAGAATCGTCCGCTTCCAAATCGTGTCGCCTTGTGGGGGCAACCACGATGCCGACGTCGTCTGTGGCAGCCACATGCTGCTGCAAGTGACCACAGGACCGTGGTCCGGCAAGTTCTTGGGCCGAGAAGAAAACCTCCTCACGTTGACCGAGACGGCGACGCCGCTGCAGATTGTGCGGCTTGGGCGACGACACACACAGGAGAGGGACGCTGTGAAGTCGCCCGCACCACCCAACTCCGCGTTTACCCTTAGGGTCTTGACGTACAATGTCTGGCTCATGCCCCAGATCCTGTCCAAGTTCAATCACAAGTTATCGCCGCGTTCCATTGAGCGCGCAGAGGCCATTCCACGGACACTTGAACCGCTCGACGTGGATATCGTCATCTTCTGCGAGGCGTTCTGCCCTGTGGCACGCAGACGGCTGACAACCGGGATGAAAGAGAATGGGTTTCTCTTCGAGACCAAGGTCGTGGGAGAGCGATCCGTGACTGCCAAGAAGGTCATCAACGGTGGATGCTTTGCGATGAGCAAGTATCCTATCGAACACTATCACGAGATCTCCTTCGGCTCTGTCGCAGCCGGGGAGGATGTGATGGCAGATAAGGGTGCACTGTACTTTCGGCTCCGAGTTGGCGATCAATGTGTCCATGTTTTTGGTACACATCTCCAGGCATGGGAAACAGAAGCAGCACATACAGCGCGTCAGCAGCAGCTCAGAAATCTTCGACGATTCATTGATGCGTTAGATTTGCCCCAAGACGAAGCAGTGCTCATCGTAGGAGACATCAACGTCAATCGATTCAGCAGCCGTCTCCCCAGGGAGTACGAGACGATGCTCCGTTGTCTGGATGCCTATGACCCGGACTTGACTTCAACGTCTCCGCTGTACAGCTTTGACCCCACAACCAATCGTCTCGCAGTCGCAGGGCCAAGCTCAGAGGGGCGGAACGAACGCGTTGACTACGTCCTCCTGTCCAAACGGCATCGCCAGCCTCGAAAGTCCCACGCAGAAATCGTCCCAATCAAGTGGTTCGACGTGACGTTGGGTGACGACGTGGGCCTGGGACAAGACCTCTCTGATCACTACCCTCTTTTGGCCGAGTTGCACTTCTAGAAGAATTCCTTGGGGATAACAAAATTCTGAACAGCTCGAGCGGCAAAGAACTCGTCGATCGTGTTGTTAGAACCTGCACGTTCTCTCGATTCGCCTCGATAGTAAACTGACACCGGATTGGAAAGTGATCTTCTTACAGGGGCCTTTGGCATCGGCACCGCTAGGCCGTCATACGGAAAAGATTCGCAAAAGTGGTACTGATCCAGCGCCTGTGATTGCGCACTAGTTTCGCTACTTCGTGGGAATGGACGAAGGCTGCAAGTTGGTCCTTTTAATGCACGTAATATTCCGCTGGATGAGCGCACGTAGCACCTCGGAGACCAGGGTACGTGCTTTCGTTATTCGCAACAAAACAACGTCCAATATCCAATGTCGTTGGCTGGTTGTACTTTACAAGCCGGGTGAGAAAAAGCAAGTTCCTGCATGGTTTTTTCGCATTCCGCTGCATCAGTGCCTTCGTAGCGATACGAGTTGGTTTTGAATTCCACCGCTGTATACTTACGCTCCATCCGTGTTTTTCTGTCGTATGCCCTCACCTGCTACTCAAACTTCTGTCCGTCCCTTGCCATCATGCACGTAATTCTCGAATGCAATACCCATCAACCCGTCGTCTCCAAGCATGCGACCTTTGGACCACAAGTTCTCGTAGTAAGACGGCTTCACGATCGTGCCAAGTTTCCTCAATGCATACTCGGAGGTAATGACACAGAACCACGACCTCCTCATCGTATACTTGTCCAAGCTGCTTTCATTCTCGCGATCCTGCTCGCACGCTCGAACGGACGTCATCCGTAAGCGATCTATTTGTTTGTCTGACCCAAGAGCATACTGGGTATTCAAAACTTCGGCCACTTCCGCATCAACGAGACCAACATCCTGGTCAATGGAATCTATGACAACGCTCTTCTCCGACAAGAAGACGCGCAAGTTACCACCCGAGTAGTAGTAGCGCTTCTTGATATCGAATTCCGACCATCGAAAACGAATCCCAATAGCGTTCAAATTCAACTTGGACCACAAAGGCACTAGACAACACCTGCGTACAGGGCCTTCGTTGTTCTTTGTTGGGTACTGGACAGACGTGGCAAGCAATCGGAACGATGCCAGCGTTGCAAAGTTGTTGTCAACGTCCTTGTGCATGAGACCGTCAAGGCATAATTCGAAATCTTGACCGCGCAATTCATCAAGGTCACTCAAGCTCGCCTTGTTACTTCGCCAATAATGCTTCTTCTGTCCATCCAAATACAGCATGGAGAATCCTTCCGTTTTCAGCTTCCGAAACAAGACTACCCGTTTCTGTTGATGCAGCGCTAGGTAAAACGCAAACAACACGACCAGCATGCTCTTCCCAACACCAGGTGTCCCCACAAATACCGTGCTGAGATTCTTTTCCATATGATCGTGGAATATCTTGATAATGTCCTCCGTTTCCTTCCGAACATAGAACCACGCGGGAAAATCCGGCTCGACAGAGCAAATGTCGAGTGCGATGCCACCATTTTGCCAACTGTCGATGTCCAAGGTGGCTGCCATTGAATTCATTCTCTCGACCTCGATGACAGTCAATGATCTGGCCTTCTTGCGTGCACGTTCCTCATCCCACTGCTCTTGCTGCGGAACCACCACCAACACGTGGATTTGCTCAAATCGGGGTGGCAGCATGTCCTTGAGGACCTTCTTAATCTCAAACACCGCTTGAAGTTTTTTGTCTTCGTCCGTCAGTGCTCTAATTGCGGGAGTGACGTCGCCATTTTCCAGTTTCTGCACATCATCAGTGCTCAAGTCGAGCCACGCACCCCGCTTCCGCTTGTTGGAGTCAATGTCGGTCCTCGTGTCGCCCTTCTTGGCCAAGTACAGCTGCAGTTTGTTTGCACTGACCGCCGCCAGATCCGGCGCCTTCTTAGTCTTGATCGCATCCTTCAAGTCCCCCACCGACTGACTCTCGTCGATCTCCACAGGGAACGCGCTTCCCTTCACGCCCACCATCGCGCAGAAGAGCTTGACCATCTTTCCTTTCGCTCGTTGTTTTCCAACTGACGGAACCAATACTTGCACAATAGTGCGTAACGTTGTACGTGAGTCACAGGTCACATGATGTGACCGGGAGGAGCCAAGGACATTACAGATATAGCAACTCGCGTTCACGTGAACCGACGGTGACGACCACAACGACTGGTCATCATCGCCGACAGGGACTCTCATTCATCTCCCAGGAGCTAGCGACAATCGACCTCCTCGGGGCCGGTCGCGGAACCCGGTGCGGCGAGGATCTCGGCCATGGATAGGCCCGCGGGGGATGGTCCCCGAGAAGTACCCAAAGCTGATGTATCTCACAAACACGCGGCGGCGGACGACGACGTCCTGGGAGAAGCGGATCGTGGCTGCCGTCACGCAGTGAAGCAGGAACGTGAGACCCTGGAAGCACACGAGCCGGCGCTTCTCTTGGGGAGTGAGTGCTCTGTCACTTTCATGGCCTACAATGCCAATCCCGCGAGCCCGTCGAGGCGCTTGGTATCCTCAAGGTCGTCATCGATGCCCACGCCACGGGCCACCGGGATGCGCAGCGACTCGCACCGGTGGCGGGACCCGAGGCTCTCGGCCCGGGCCAGCACCTGAGCTTGAGCCGCGACAAACTCGGGATCCTGCGTTCGGGATGGCAGTTGTCCGTCCGTGTTGGTGGCGCGAGGCCCAAACGAGTCGCTCGAGATGAGCGATGATCGCCGCGGGGGTAGCGTTTTTTCTAGATCAAAACGAGATCGGATCACGGCTCAATATAACCTATACCAGTAGATTTGTGGAGAAAGGGGAGATACGCGCTCCGCGCTATCTTGCGCAGGCGTTTGCACCGCCAACTACGCTTCGCTGCGCTCCGCTCGTGGCGGGCAAGGCACGCGCTAGGAAGGATCATGAATTCTAGTTGCGGTTGGGTCGCTTGCCGCTCATGCTGCGGGGGGTACCCTCCCCCCCCTCCGCATGGCTCACGCTCCTGGCGACGCCAAATACACTGAATTAAACAACATCACTCAAACACATGATCAGGCCTCCCTAATATACTTGGGTTTTGTATAGTGCAACCCGTGACCTGATCCCGATTTGATAACAAAATTTTCTCCCCGCCGCGGGGGCCGTAGCGTGTGGTCCACCCCCAGAGGACATACAGCAATGGCTCGCTGTCGACGGTGTCGTCCTGGTGAGCAGGCAACATCTCCTGGCTTCGGACCCTACATGTGCGGGTAACTGACAGCGGTCAACGTTGACGCCACTGTGTTCCAAGTTGACAGAACAACGCAATACGGAACTCGTCCCAACGGCCGAGAGGATCGCGTGAAACGAGTGTGTGGTGTTCGCAGTTACGTGGGGACATGAATGCAGTTGAAGGCGGAGCTCCAGTCAGATTGTACGAAAATGGTTCCCACAGTTGTGATGCACAACTAGCGCAAAAGTGCGTCGAGGCTTGTCCAGCGCGCCAGCCTACTAGATGATAACCACATCACGATGGAAGCATTCCGCTGCAAAGGCGAAGATCCGCGCGATGATCGGCGTATCCAGGCGGGCGATGGCCTCACAGATGGGATTCGCACTGGTCTTGGCGCTGTCCACGAGACTCAGGAACGCGATTTTCTCGGCCAAAGACACCGGGGCCCTCGGCATCGACACCGCCTGACCGTGAAAACCCTGCAGTCGAACGGCATCACTGCCGTGATTCTCCGTTGGCATGTCCACGACGACCTCACGCAGTCTTTTGTTCGTCGTGAGCATGGTCGCAAATGTCTCAGTGACTTCAGACGTCCAGGTCGTGTCTTCGACAAAACCAAAGGTCAAGTGCTCCACATGCTGAGCAATAGCCGACTGCGGGTTCCCGAGAGCCAAGAGGAACGGCAGCAGATCCTCTGTCGACAAGAGCATGTCCTTCATCGAGAGCGTGCGGGCCCGACAGATACCCGCGGCGTACGCCTCTACGAGCGTCTCGAGTGTCGCCAGTCGGACGTGGGAGAGCTGCAGGTCGTCGACATTCGGACACGCAAGGAACGAGTCGATGAGAAAATCATGATCGAATGCGCCGACTTCCTCACCGGGCTCAGCCGAGAACCAGCGCTCGAGCCTGAGCCTCTGCACTGGCATGCCGACAAGCTGGAGAAGCGTGCGGACACTGGCCTTTTCGTCCTCGTCGACGTCACCGAACACGAAATCAAGCGATCGGATCGGATGTGTGTCGAATTTCCATGGCTCCGGTGGACGATCGACGAGCACGACATCCGCTCGACGAACGGAACATGGGCCATGCTGAGGCACATGCACCTCGAGCCACTCGCTCTTGGGGTCGTCGATGAGAATGTCGGCGTCGATTTCGTGGTCAAGGACAAGTCCACAGTCACCAGTGGTGGCGACGTTTTCGGCGGATTCGGTGCGGATGGGCGTGTTTGGCGGGATGATCGCTCTGACGAGCGGTCGACTGGCGACGCTGGCGTCCTTGTCCAGGTCCTCACCGATGTCGGTACCCACGAGGAGGTGCTCGGGAGCGATGGGATTTCGTGCGAGGAGCTCCTTCACCCAATTGAAAGCGTCGATGGAGAGTTGATACGTGTCCACCTCAAAGTGCTCGATCCCGTGTCGAGCGTGCTGGCTAAAGAGTGTGAGGAGAAGCCACAAGAGGTTCTGGCGACGTTGGGAAGGGGTGTCGCCCATGTAAACCCCGCGGAACAGGAGCCTCCGGGCGCGCGAACTGGTCATCATCGCCGATAGGAAACGCGAGAGCGCATTGTCTTCTTCTTCGAGTTGCAACCGACAGTCAATCTCCTCGGGGCCAACACTCGAGCCCAATGCGGCCATGAATTGGGCCATGCGCCCTCGCAAGATGGTCTCTGCGAAATGCCCAAAGTGGATGGATGAGAGGGGCACGGACTGGCAGAAAACACGATCAAGGAAGAAGCCGATCATCTCCTCGGTTTCGTCGTAGAGCATGAGCTGGAGGCCCTTGAATGTCAAAGGTGAGTGGTTTTCGACGCCCTGGTCGGCTGCCATGGCCATCGATCCCAATCGGGAGAGCCCCTCGCGTCGCTCGGCGTCCCAGTGTTCTGCATCGATGCTCATCCCGAGAGCAAATGAAATCCGCAGCGATTCGCAGCGGTGGCGGGTCCCGAGCCCATCCGCCAGGGCCAGGAGCCGGGCTCGGGCTGCGACAAACTCGGGATCCTGGGGTCGGGGTTGCGATTGTCTATCAGGACCCGTGTCGGGCCCAAAGAGCCGCTCGAGGTGAGCGACATCGGCCGCGGGGTTGGTGAGCAAGTGATCCGCCCAGAGGATGTAGACGACCGGACCGTCCGCGACGTCGTCCCGAGATGCAGGCGGGCGGACCGGGAACTGGGGGCTCGAGGCCCGCGGTAGCGCCATCCACCAGGCGTCGGCGTCCGCCGCCCGGAGCAGCGCCAGGAGCTCGAGGGCGTCGAGGAGCCGGATGAACGCGGCGTCGGTGACGGTCTCGTTGGTGTACACACTCATGGAGATGCCTGCGCTTGTCGCTTGGGCGGAGGCGGGATCCGCTGCGAGCGGTGGGGGCGTCGTCGAAATCGTCACAAAGCCCGCGGCGGCGATGGCCCCCCACCATGGGTCCAGGAAGGCCCACGGGTCCGTCACTGGGCTCGTCGAGGGCTCGTGGATCGTCGATGCCATCGAGTCCCCGCGTGTGAGATGCGTTTGGTCGGGGAAAATGGCGAAATGCCCACGATGATAGCGCGAGTCACAGATATCATGTGACGTTGGTGTGTGGGTTCATAATTGACCAACACTGTCAACTTCAAATATCAATACATTTATTTCAGTGGATGAGTGATACAAAAGTAATACAAAAACGTAATTTCGGCCACAGCCGACGTGTTTATTCGAGAGATAATCGTCAGCTGACCAATGTCGACTTTGCTTGTTGCGAGTGCGGTCGAAAGGCTTTGGAGAAAACATGCGTTGCGACATCATCGCGTTGAGCATCGTCCAGTTCACAGGCATCT
>JAADYI010000986.1:0-10832 GCA_023338185.1 Lagenidium sp. CBS 127285
CCCCCCCCCCCCCCCCCTACGCGGCTTTGTGGAGACCAGAAGCCGCGTCGATCTCGCACGGTCGCATCGTTACAGTCGAGCGGGATCGTACCTCCCTCCGTGAAACGTCGCCCCCCCCCTCCTCCTTGGTGCTGGCGAGGTACGAGCGTTGACGTCGACGATCGATCGATCGGATGGTGAGTGCCCTCGTCCGCACGCATCACGCGAGGCCCCTTCCCTCTCCCCTTCTCCTTCTCGATCGTGCAGCTCATGTTGGCAACTCGCGTTCTAGGTGCGGATGCAGCGGACCCCGCGATTCCCCGTTGGGACGCGCGTGCTCAAACACTTTGCCGGGTACAAGGACCCGTTTGGAGGGACCGTCGATGAATTTTTGACCGAGACGGGGTTTTATCACATCAAGTACGACGACGGGGACAGTGAGGAAATGACCGAGGAGGACGTCGAGTCGCACTTTGACGCACCCCCGGCCACGAAGAAGCGCACGCTTGCCGTCGCGATGAACGAGGGCCCCCCGCCGACCTCCATCCTCTCACTCTCAGGGAGCCCCAAGCGGAAAAAGGCGATGAACGTTGTCTTGCCGCCGGGTTCCGAAGTCGAGGATGGCGAGGACGAGGGTGGTGATCGGGAGCGAGGCAACGAGGACGAGGATGACACAGGCCCCGAAGCGAGCCTCGAAGAGATCAACAAGCTCCTCGGGCATGCCATGAGCAAAACGGTGATAGATGGGGATGGTAACAAGACCACTGTAACTGGCACAGTATCGAGTTATTTCCCCGCGACGAAGATGTACAGGATCCTCTACTTTGATGGGACGTGTGACGATCTTCCGTACAGAGAGCTGGTCAGCAATTTCCCATTGGACTCTCCTGTTCTACTCGAGCAGAGGAAGCGGAAGGCCGTCGACGGTAAGCACCCATCTGGGCCGTCGGCGTCCCCGAAGAAGCCAAAAACTTTTGACGGAAGTGAAGTGGGCAAATGCAAGCGGAAGGATGAGAGCCTGACCAGTAACATGGATGTGCCGGATTCAATCGATGAGGAGCCGTTCGTTTGGAACAAAACTCGGGCTTTTGATACCGTTCGAAAGGCCCTGTTTGTTGTGACGAGCAACAGCTTCGTCAAGGCTCCGACAAAGGATGGTCATCTTGAAATCCTATCAAACAACTCGACAACAGTACGTTTTTTCTTCTTTGTGTGTGATTGTTGATCTTTAAGAGTGCTCAAATTGACTTGTACTCCAGCCAAAGAAAGCTCTAATCCAGTTTATTTCGGCCGGAGGAATGAAGACTCTCCACGAGCTGTTGAATGTTTGGATTAAAAACAAGGATACTGAACAAGGTGTCCTGCTTATTCTCAAGGTACATTTTGCACGAACCGTGATCTCGACGTAGAAGGACTTTTTCTCACATTGTATTGCAACGCACAGATTTTAGCAGTCATCCCTGGAGTGACAAGAGATGCAATACTTAGCAGCAGTATCGGCAAAAAACTGACTGCAATTGGAAAAGGCCGCTGCCTAGTTAATCCGGATCCAGCAATTCCGGATATGGCGAATTGGATAATCAAAAAGTGGAAATCGGCTCTGAATGTTGATGTTCCGATCAAGAAGGATTCACCTGGTGTCAATGACGCGAAAGACCGAATTCGATTGGGGAATACGAAACCAAGAGAAGTTGAAGACAAACGACCTGTTTCAACCAAGAGTAAGCAAGATGACAAGCCTGTCATCACACCAAAGGTATCCAAGTCTGCCAACCACCTCAAGGATCTCTTGCAAGGACCACGGAGGGGTAATGATGTTCTTGGGAATGCACTTGGAGGTGCACGCCCATCACGGCCACTGGGCCCAGCTTACGCCAGAAGGCCCAGAAAATCTACAGTCTTGCTTGATTCCCTCGCAGAGCGAGCCATAAAGAATACCGAGGGAGAAAAGGAGCCCAAAGTGCAGCGGGGGGCTCCGAAAGTCGTCCCTGATGATTGGGTTCCAAGCAAAGTCAGATTTGGTTCCTTCACTACCTTGGAGTTCAACAAGGAGTATGCAGTGTCGAAATTGCTGGAGCGTCCACCGGTACTGCCAAAGGGTCCACCTAAGGATACTGCACAAGAGGTAACGCCGAAGGATCGAACGAAGGAATCGAGGCCAAATCAGCATCAAAGCGAATCGAAGGCAAAACGGATCTCAAAGAGTCGTCTGACGTTGAAGCTCCCCGGTAAATCTATCCTTAAGGCCCGAATCCATGTTTCTGATGGTCAAAACAATTCTTCAATTTCGAGTGCAGAGGCTTTGGAGTCAGGCAAGCCAATTGCAACCACAGAAGCTCCGACACATGATTCTACCGTGAATAACAACGATGACGATTCAAACGAACATCAAACTTTGCATCAGGACGACGAGACAAATTGGCTTCCAGCGCCCCCATCGCCGCCAAGACGGCGAGACTCATCGGCGGATGATGTCGAGATGCCGACAGAAGTTGTTTTCGTTGGATCCCCCTCACAAGCCACTGATTTCACGACTGTTGGGGAGAGCGTTGCAGCGATTTCGAATTCTGACGACATTACGACAGAAAGTATCGATATCCTACCGTCTAATGCGTCAGTGGCAAGTCCTGTGGTGTCTCCAGACCCTGCATCATCTCCCGAATCCGGCGAAGTGACGGACGATGGAATGGCTCCTCAGACCCCACCAGGGCAAACATCTCCCGAACCACCAATGTCACCTTTGCCACCACCACCAGCCGATATCGCAAGTACAACGAACAGTGACGAGTCGGTGGAAGCTGTCGTATCAATTGTGACGACCGCTGAATAGGCCATTTCGTCAGTCGATACTCTGGCAAATTGCGCCATTTGCGTTGGTCTGTTATTTATGGTTTGCGGACAGCGGAGATCGGAAGCGATGATGTGTTGTAGTGAGTGGCTATAGTGGCAAAGAATCCATGCATTCCTTGATCCAGGTTTGCGTTTTGCCTCATTGCTTTACTGCTGCAAGAGCTCCTCCTTCCAGGTCGCGAGAATTGCTCGCAAGCCGCCCTCCCACTGCTCAATCGCCCGCTTGGCGTCCTTGGCATGTTGCGTCGTGCTCTCCACCGAGATCTTGACTTCATAGTCCTCGCCGTTTGTATCGTCAAAATCGTGGAGCTCCACGTAGCCAGTGGCATCCTGGAAACCCTCGCTGTCCTCCGTGGTCCGTCTTGACGTCCACTCAAACTTGAGCGAAATGTCATACCCGCAGCGCTTCTTGCCGCGACTGAAGACGATCTTGGCATCCCCATCGCACCGAACGATCGAGCTCGACTTGACCGCAAGCTGGAGTTCGGGGTCCTCGAAAGCAAACGCATTGAGGATGTGATGCTTCAGGCGCTCGCGGGCCCACTCCGATTTGTCCTTCTCCTCCCTGCGCAGCCATCACTCTGAGCACCTCCTTCAATTCCCAACCTTTCTACCACTCGTCGCACTCACCACGTCCCCGCGGCGTTCCAAGCCGACCCAGCACCCGACGCGGCCTCCGTCGTTGCCGCTGCTGGCTCGAGCCGCACAGGCGTGAAGTCCTGGAATCATCGTGAATACGACCCCGCTTTGCCAACCCGCGACGTAGCATTCGCTACTGCGACAACGCACCTGCCCGGTCTTGGGGATGGTCTTCATCCAGCCATGGTAGCCATCGTGCATCTTCTTGGGCTGCTCGTCGTCGCTCATGGTCAACGCCTTTGGGTGGATCGGATCACACACTCCAAATCACAATTGCGCGGCAGTGAGGGTCGTCGGACCCAATTCACTTGTTTGGATACCTCTCGTCCTCTTTCTGGCCAATCGATGTGTCGACATACTCGAGTATTGACCAATCCCTCGGTCCCTAGGATAGGGAAATTTCGAGAACTTTGGTGACAACAACAAAATGTCGTTGCCGAAACAAAACCGAGCACTTGATCTTTTTGATTGATACGGGGCGTTGTGCTGTGTGGCGGAATGTTGATGCTGGTGTCAACGCGTCATCCGCCTGCTGTCGGAGAGATCGCGTGTCAACTCGGGGAGAACATCTGCCCCTCCCAAGAAAACAGCTTTCAAATTTTTTCACTGCTACGATTCTCCCACCATCACAGCCCAACGGCCCCAAGCGCCGCTTCGGATGGGCCTCAAACAGCGTGCTTGTTGAGGGCCATTGCCAGAGGGAGCAGGCACATGGTGCAGGTGCTTTGTCCCCCCCCCCGTCAAAATTGGGGCCCATTGCGTGAGGGCAGAGAGAGAACAGTCCAACACAGTCACACACGCCGGATCCGCAGCTGTTGGGGGCTTCTTGTTGGTTGGGGGCGCTTGCCCCCGGGCACACTGGATTAAAGTATGCACGCTGAGATGACCCCATCCGAGTCACACCAAGTGGCTACACTCGGGGCCATACAAACCCCCACATATCACTGGTTCCCGTTGCTGCCTCCGCCCATACCCATGCTCGTGTTCTCCCTCTGGCGCTCCGACTGGCTGGTTCTGCGACGCAACCCCTCTCCACGTTGTGCACATTGCGCTCCACTATGCCCCATGCGGGCTAATGCGCGACAGGTCGCTCCCTCCTGCTGGCACCAACAACCAACAGCAGCAGCCGCACCACCAACAGTTCTCAATCCCACACTCACCAAGCCGCCGGCGAGCACACGCATCCACGGCGGCCAACGACGAGCGCCATGAGCCGCAGTCAGCAGCAGCACGGGGCCCCGGCGCCGCCGCCGCCGCCGTCGTCGTCGCAGAGCCAGCTCCCGCCGCTCTCGTACCAGTCGGTCGACTATGACAGCCTCCCGATGCCCCCGGCGTCGATCCGCTCGTGCGGCTCGCAGGCCTACGTCTCCAGCTACATCCCCACGAGCAATCCCTTCCCCCCGCAGAGCGTCAACGACCTCATCAGCTCGATGAAGTCGTACGCGAGCGCGACCGACTTTGTCCGGACCTACAATGAGGTCCCATCGGTCGAGGAGGCCCTCGCGACGCTCGAACGCGCGGCCGTCGCGCTCAAGATGCGCCGGTACCGGGATGCCCTCAAGCTCTACCTCGAGGGCGGCTATGCCATGGCCAACGTCGCCGAGCGCCAGTCGAATGCCAAGATCGCCAACCTCCTCACGAGCAAGGGCTTTGAGACCCTCAACTGGTGCGGCAAGCTCTGCGACTGGATCGAGGGCCGGGTGATCGAGAAGAACCCCCGCCCCGGGGTCCACAAGGTCGGCATCCCCGTGGCCCAGTGGAACGAGGACTGGGTCGGACCGTTCATCGACGAGGAGGAGGCCAAGCGCATGTGGTACACGCCCGTGTACTGCCCCAACCCCGTCGACTTTACCAACATGGGCTACCGCCTCCGGGCGGTCGAGGTCCAGCGCCGCCCGCGGCTGATGATCTGCATCACGATCTACAATGAGGGCCCCGAGCAGCTCAAGTCGACGCTCCGGAAGCTCGCCAACAACCTCACCTACCTCAAGCAATTTGAATCCGACTCGGATCACGCGCTGTCCAAGGCCTACTGCGGGGAGGACGTGTGGCAGAATGTGCTTATCTGCATTGTCGCGGATGGCCGAGAGAACATCAACCCGAAAATGATCGACTATCTCGAGTCGATTGGGCTCTACGACGAGGATCTTCTCACCATCAACAGCGCAGGCATTGGTGCCCAGTGTCATCTCTTTGAACACACGATTCAACTCACCATGAATGGCAAACACCTCATGCCCATGCAAGCGGTCTTCGCTCTCAAGGAACAGAAGGCATCCAAGCTGGACTCGCACAATTGGTACTTCAATGCCTTCGCGGAGCAAATCCAGCCTGAGTACACGGTCGTTATGGACGTGGGGACAATGCTCACCAAGTCCGCTCTCTATCATCTTCTCTATGCGTTTGAGTCGAATCACCAAATTGGTGGTGCATGTGGACAATTGACGGTCGAGCAACCCTACCGAAACTTGAGCAACTGGGTCATCTCAGCGCAGCATTTTGAGTACAAGATCTCGAATATCCTTGACAAGGCCCTTGAGAGTTGCTTTGGATTCATAAGTGTCCTCCCTGGCGCATTTTCAGGATATCGATACGTTGCCATTCGCGGGGTTCCATTGGAAGCATATTTTCAGACTCTCAATGTCGACCTCGACGTTCTTGGGCCATTTGCGGGGAATATGTACTTGGCAGAAGACCGTATCCTCTGCTTCGAGCTCTTGGCCAGAAAAAACTGCTCGTGGACGATGCATTACGTGAAAGATGCGGTCGCCAGAACCGATGTTCCGCACGACCTCGTAAGTCTCATTGCTCAGCGTCGTCGGTGGCTCAATGGAAGCTTCTTTGCCACTCTGTTCAGCATCTGGAATTGGGGGAGAGTCTACTCGCAGAGCTCCCATTCTTTCCTCCGCAAGTTTTTCCTTCTCTTTTTCTACGTTTATCACATTGCGAGCATGATATTTTCGTTTTTCCTCCCAGCCAACGTGTACCTTGCTCTCTTTTTCATCGTCTTCCAAGGATTCCAGCAAAACCGTCTTGTCTTTTGGGATACATCCAGCTATGCCGATAGCGTCCGGAACTTCAGCGTTTACTTCTACAATGTCGTGTACCTATTCGGACTTTTGATGCTGATCATCATTGGGTTGGGCAATAACCCCAAGCACATGAAGCTCACGTATTTCTTCGTGAGTGCCGTGTTCGGCGTAATGATGATTCTCTCCTCGTTGGTTGGCTTGGGTGTGTTCTTCTCGAGTCCGTCGACAACAGAATCTCTGACTGTCGGCATCCTTACTGTGGGCGTCTACTTCATTGGCCCTGCATTGTGCGGCGAAGTACATCACATCCTTCTGACGTTCACGCATTACACCGCTTTGATCCCAAGTTTTGTCAACATATTCACCATCTACTCATTCTGCAACCTGCAGGACCTTTCCTGGGGCACAAAGGGTCTCGAGGAAGGCCCAGCACTCACGCCAGGGGAAGACAACGAAAAAGGAGATTTCAAAGATGTTCTTGCGAAGCGCAAGGCCATGGAAGAACGTCGTCGTGAGTTTGCTATGCGTCAGGACAACAAGAAGCGCCAGTTTGAGGCGTTCCGCACGAATATCTTGTTGCTATGGGCGTTCTCGAACTTGATCTACGCACTTGCGATTGTGTACTTCTCATCTGCCCATGAGTACCTCCCGAAGTTGTACATTACCGTAGCTGTGATCAACTCGACTCGACTGCTCGGATGCATTGGTCACCTCATTTATACCTGGACTGAAGACTTTCGGCGTCTGCTGTGCGGTGTAAAGTCGGGAAATGGTAAAGACGGCTCTCACTTTCCAGAAACGTCCTTCCGTCACATGGAAGATCACTACGCCGCCCTTGTGGAGGATCAGCGCACGTACATTTCAGGTCGCACAGGTAATGAGCCCAACAGCGTGTCTCGCCGCACCGCGCACAACGAGCCTGTGTAAGCAAATAAGAACCTTCATGGGCATAAATTTGATTGAATAAGTACGTTCTTTGCTACTTTCCCAACAAAGCTCACAATCCGTCCTGCGCAATCATGAGTGCTTGAAGTTGGTCTGTGGGAAGGACACCAGGGTTCTTTTTGCAGTAGGAAACAAACCCTCGAAGTTTGGTCTTGCACTCCAATGGACAAGATTTGATCGCGTTTTGAACCTTCGGGTGAGTCAAGATTCTCGTAAGAGCAATCACGAACTTCGCAGAATAGGGAGGTGCTATCTGTTCAAAGAGAGCAGTGATGAAGTTGCGCAAAAGCGCCTGATCAAGTTCAACTGTGTTGGTGTAGACAAATCGCAGAACTGGAAGAACGTATCCGCACGTGATCATGAACACCATTGATCTCAACGACTCACGCTTGAGCTCAAGAGCCTGGTCATCCGTCGGACGATTTAGGTTATGCGCGTCAAGAAGACATAAATTTTGCTTACCTTAACTGGGTTGACCTCTGGGTGAAGGCGAAGCGAAGTCACAAGGACTTGAAAAGCAATTGGCCATTGGGCGACGTGGAGTTTGATCGATCCTTTCAGGATCCGAAGAAGACTCGGGAAACAAATATGAAGTAGTGAGCTATTGAAGAACGTTGGGGACGTCAATGTTGCCTGAAGCCAATGCAGCACCCCCATCGATGCGAGCGGCACGACCATCACTGCCAACAGCTTTTCAACGACACCAGTTTGGTTCATCTGGCCGTATCAAACGAGTTTGTTTTTTAGCACACACAGGTTAGCCAGCACAATGCTTGCTTCTTACGTTGTAACTGAGAGTGTGGTCCGATCGACAGATAGTTGATGCCTCTTTGACAGCAAGCTTTGTACGCTCCATTTCTTCTGAGTCGAGTCCAACGGATACGCTAGAAATCTTCAAAGCCGAGTCCAATATGCTACGCTCATCCTTCGCGCACGACGCATATGCAAGAAGATCAATACAGTTCTGGGCGAAAGCTGGCGAAACAGTCTCTGCTGTGTTGAATAATGGATCCAACAGCGACCGAAACACCTGTACATGCAACCAGGATTATGAGCACAAGCCACACGACCGTGTATTGGTTCTACGTACCAAAGGATCCCTCAAGTTCGCAACAGGGGGGGTCTTGCTTCCCGAACGAAACTCTTTGGCGAGAATATCTGCGGCTGCCTCTGTGCACTTCTTATTTCTCACAATGCTGAGAATCGCATCACTTAGCTTCTTGTTAGCATCATTGAGGTATCGACGACGCAGCGGATGGAAAGCTTCGATCTTTGCTCCGAATTTTTCGATGGCGGTCTCTTGTAGGTCGAAGCGCACACGACAAAGCTTGGAGCGAACAGACCGATAGTGGGCACGATCATTTCCTGATTTTCCGTGATCAGATTGCAGCTTGTGCAAGTTGCTGTCGATCGCACACAACAGCTCTTCAGCATAAACGTAAGAGTATGCAGAGTGGCAACTGATCTTCTTGAGCGCAGACAAGTCTTCTCCTGCGTCCTCGTCACTGGCGAACGGAATCTGGTTCACCGGACCTCTGTCAGCCGACAATCACATCACGCACACTACACATCAACCCACCCGACAAAACGCGTCCAGGAGAATGCCATTGAAGACCGTAAAGAATGCATTTGCATTGGAAATCGATGCGATTTCTTTGTGATGCCCTGCTTCCGAAATTCTTCGAATGGCATATTGCAGCAGATTGCACGACTTGTGCGTCTCAGCCAATTCAATCAACATCATGCGCCAGTTCCGATCACGTAACATATCAGAGAGCCATTCAGGCTCGGTCGCAGAACCACTCAACACGTTTGAGACCTATATAGACGTTGTGAGGATGGCTGTCAACAGGGTCATCAAACCAGAATCCACTCACCAGAGCTGGCTCGTAATGCTGTGTGACGACATCCTTCAATTGGCTATACAGAATATTCGATGCTGGCTCCCACGACGCGCCATTACTCTGAGCTGCCAAATCGTCAGAAGCATCGAAGGTGATCTTGTGTTCGAGAGCAGTCTTCGATACGGGGAGGCCGTCGAGCCAAGACGCAACAAGACCAATCATCTGGGCGTGACCGCGATAAGAGGTCGATAGTTTTTCAACGAGCATCTCGGGGCCATTGGAATCCGTATGAGCGCGAAGAAATCCATTGATCAGGTTCAACACATTTGCCTCCATAATTGCATCTGTCTTGGACATTGCTTGCAGCAAACGCGCAGCTTCCTTGCCGTCTTCTGTATCCTCCTCGCCAATTCCAGTCACGTTGTTGTGAGCTGGGAGGTTTTCCTCCTCATCACAGATAATCATCCGTTTCTCGTCGTCTTTGCGAGGCTTCTTCCAACCTGAACTGGAGGTGCTTGGTCGTTCATTCTTGGCTCCTTTCTTCCTCTTTTGTCGCATGAGAGCTTCGTCTTGCTCGACAAAGTCATCGCCGTCGTCCCCGGCGTCCACATCCTCCGCTTCGACTTCAAGCGCTCGGCGAGCGACGCTCCCCGTTGCCACGTTAGCATCGTTTTCGGTGCTGCGTCCACTTGCCCGCCCCCGCCTCTCACCGTGTTTCCCACGGGGCGACGGTGATGATCCCTTCTTCTTCGTTGGCGTGCTCGCAGTATCCCTCGTCCGCCGGACACCATCTTCTCTTGGTGAATCGTCAGCAGCAATCGTCACACCCTTGATCCTGCCATCCACAGACCCCTTTGCCTCCAGCGTGGTCTCAGGGGCAGCAGTGGTGCTGCTGGTGTTCGCGGGCGTAGTGGTGACCGTCGCCGACGTGACACTGACCTTCTTGTGCTTATCCCGCTTCGTGTCCTTGTGGGCGACGGCGGCGCCCCCCGTGTAGGACTTGATCTCGACGTCCTCGGGTCGCTGCCACTGCGTCTTCCGCGTCGGGCGGTGGTAGTAATAATGGCGCTCATTCTTCGGGTCCCAGAGCTCCTCCCACTCAACGCCTCCGCCCGGAGTCGCCGTCGTCTTCGTGGCTCCGTCGCCCGTGACCGGGGCCACCGCAGGCTCACCGTCAAAGTCCGTGGGCTTCTCCCATGCGCTCTGCTTTGTCTTGCGGTTGTAGTAGTAGACACGCCCGTCCTTGGTGTAGTGCTCGCTCCAGGTGCTAGTCATCTTCGCCAGCGTTTTGTGACTTGGACTCCGCAAGCCTACAGATTGTAGTTACAGCAACATTAATCTGCAACATTGCGAGCAGCATCGTCGTGGGAAATATTTCCGCCGAGAATATTTTGCAAAACATTAGAGCGTTCCTGTACATGGGGACAAATCCCGGATGTACTCACCCAACCACTTGGTTACTTCATAACCAGTGGATTCTCTGAATGGTTCCTTGGGAATTGAGTCATTCCCGAAAATCTCGAAAAGCATTAGTGACCTTGCA
>JAADYI010000987.1:0-10823 GCA_023338185.1 Lagenidium sp. CBS 127285
CCCCCCGCCACAGTAGCGTTTGACGTGAGGCCTGTTTTGCATCGTAGACATCGGAGCTCGTCCTCACACGCTCGTTCCCGACGCCGGTCACGATCATCAACTGGGGAAAGATGGAGGAAAAGTGCCGTCGACCCAAGTACGCGCTGACGTTTGCCCATTCAAGTCAGTTGATGATGGGCGAGCTCGCCTACGACATTGGCTGCATGCAGTACAAGCTCGACGTGGCGCCATTTGCGATGCCCAACGTCGGTCTTGCGCGGAGTTATCTCTGTGCGAGCATGACGCAGTCGAAGCAGGATCTCCTCGCTGGGACCATCGCCGGTGAGCTGGTCGTCTTCAACACGGAGGCGCAGAACTATCGCAATGCCATCCCGGTCAGCCGCAATGGCGTCCACAGCATCGTCGCTTGTCGGGCGACGGGGTATCTCTACGTCGGGGCTGGGGACGGCGTCGTGAAGAAGCTCGTCGGTCGCGAGGCTGAGTGGAATCTCGTCGGTCAGGTGCAGCTCGTCGGCGGGGTGACCAGTCTCTCGGTATCCTCGGATGGCTCCCAGGTCTTTGCCGGCACCTCGGCCGGCAAGATGTACGCGATCGTCGCCACGACGCTCGTCCCGACGGAGCTCGCGAGCAGCCACTTGGGCTCCGTCACGGGCTGCGGCTTTGGGGAGCACTCGAGCGAGGACTTTGCCACCATCTCCATGGACGGGAGCGTCCGAGTGTGGAATCTCTCGACGTATCGGCTCAAGTGCATGGCCACAGAGACCGTCGGAGGCTTGTGCCTCGCCTTCACCAAGCGGCAGAGCCCGCCGTTGATCGTCTCGGGCTGGGTGGACGGCTGGATACGGACCTATGACGCCACGACCGGCCAGAAGAAGTGGCACATTGCGAATGCCCACCGCGGGGACGTGACGACCGTGGCCACGAGCCTCCACTACATCGTCAGCGGCTCGAGTGATGGCGCGGTGAATATCTGGTCAACGCAGACCCGGGAACTCGTTTTGCAGTTTCACGAGCACAAGCGCGGGGTGACGCAGGTCCTCGTGGATATCGGCAAACCCCATTGGATCCACTCGTGCGGCCTGGATAAGGCACTGTTCATCTATGACCTCAAGAGCGAGCGGCGGGTCATGGCCCAGCAAGTCCGGGACAGTGCGTTCCATGGGATCACCCAGCGTCTGGACAGCGAGACGGAGATCATCACCGCCGGGGCCGACGGGCGGATGCTCGTTTGGGACTGCGATATCGTCGACCCCGTGCAGTCCCTCGTGGATCCCAGTCACCTTCGCATCGCCGCCGTCTCGGTCTCGCCGTCAGGTCGCTTCCTCGCGGCGTGTGGGGAGGACTGCCAGGTCAAGATCTTTGACTTGACGATGATGCGGCTTATATGCTGCGGCCTGGGCCACTCGGACACGGTCAATCACCTCACGTGGAGCCCCGACGAGCGACAGCTCGTGTCCGTCGGGGCCGACTCGTGCATTTGCGTGTGGAATTTCTACCTCGACGAGGGAAGCAACTAGACCCCAAAACAGAGACGTCACGATTTTTTTTCTCTTCCCTATGTGCTCCACTTCTATGATGTGTAGGATGTGGGGAAGAACGAGTCGGCCAGGCTCTGGCCCTCGGCCCCCGCCCCCGCGTTGCTCATCATCAGCTCCTGGTCCCCGTTGCCTCCTTGGGCATTGCCGTCAAACGACACCTCATCCAGGGCGAGGCGCACCTTGGGTTTACGCTTGTACGTGTACCCGATGAACTTGCTGTTGAAGGTCAGGGGCTTTCCGTCGGGGCCAAACGCTGGTTGGCCATTCGGTGCCGCTGGAGCTCCGGCGGCCCCGTGGGTCCCGACAGGCGGGGCCGGGGGCAGTTCGCATGATTCGGGAAACTCGTCAAAGTTGGACGTGATCTTCTTGATCAGCGAGGCGTAGTACTGCGGATCCTGCTCGGGGTCCAGGGTCTGGAGCTGCCGGAGGCTCTCGTCAAACTCGGCGCCGCCCCCTGGGGGGATGTACGGGAACCGCAGCGATCGGAGCGACGACCAGTCGAGGCCCCGGAACCACGGGTGTTGCTTGATCTCGTCGACCGAGTTGGTCCCGAGGCGGTTCTCCGTGTTGCACACGAGCCGGCGGATAAAGTCCATGCACTCGGGGCTCAGGGTCTGGCGGACTTCGGGGGGAAACGCAAACGACTGCCGCCAGTGGATGATCTTCCGGCACGTCTGCATGGGCTCATCGGCGTAGAAGGGCGTGTAGCCCACGAGGCACTCGTAGAGGATCACCCCCAGGGACCACCAGTCGCACTCCTTGCCGTAGCCCTGCTGGGCGAGGACCTCGGGGGCGATGTAGTCGGGGGTGCCGACCGTGCTGAAGGCCACCTGGCGGTTCCGCGCAAATGGCCGCGTGCGGGTGGCGTCGCTCGACTCGGCGGCGGTGGCGTGGCCCTCGGGGGCGCTGTGCTGGGAGAGCGGGAGGAGATCGGTCCGCGCGGCCTCGACCTTCTTGCAGAGCCCCATGTCCGTGAGCTTGAGGTGGCCGTGGGCGTCCAAGAGCACATTGTCGGGCTTCATGTCCCGGTGGATGTACCCGAGCTTGTGGACGGCCTCGATGGCCATGATGATCTCGGCGGCGTACAGCCGCGTGGTCTCCTCGCTGAGCGTGTCGAGCTTCATGAGGAGCCCCATGAGGTCCCCCCCGGGGAGGTACTCCATGACCATGTACAGGCGGTGCTCGTCCTGGAACGAGTAATGCAGCGTCACGAGCCACTCGTTCTCATTGTCGGCGAGCGCCAGAATGTCCCGCTCGGCCCGGACGTGGCCGACCTGGTTCTTGAGGACCATGGCGCTCTTGAGCATCGACTTGAGCGCAAAGATCTCGCCCGTGTCCTTCTTCCGGACGAGCCGGACCTCGCCAAAGGCCCCGCGGCCGATGACCGCGAGTGGGAGGAAGTCCTGGACGGTCAGGCGCTTGCGCTGGTGGCGCATGCTCTGGAGCTCCTGGGAGCGGAGCTCCTGGCGGTACTGCTCCTTCTTCCGCTCCGTGAGGCGCATCGCGTCCATCTGCTGCTCGAGCGTGTGGCGCCGCTCGCGCGTCTCCTCGCGCTCCCGCTTCATCATGGCGTACTTTTGCTCCAGATAGGCCTTGGTGGCCTTGGCCTTCTCCCGCGTCGAGCTCGAGATCATGGGGCGTCGCTGACTCTTGATCAAGTGACGATCGCAATGACGCTGATGGTGATACTGATGCTTCTCTTGCCTCTCACACAAGCACAAGCACGCGGAGGTTACGATGGATTACGGGGTTACAATACCATCACATGCCAAATTGGGACTTGCATTTTGCATAAACCCGTTTGACCCAATCATCCATTCCCGTGGTGGGCGGGTGGCCGGGTGGGTTTTAGTGGATGGGTCAAGAGGAGCCACCACTGTCTGAGTGTGTGTGAGTGGGTGTGTTGTTTGGCTCTTTGAAGCGCAAGTTGTGATTGTGTTGGGCACACCAGCACGCGCACTGCGGCGTCCACTGTGGGGGACCGACCAAGGGGACTGCCATTCCGTCAACAACAGCCCGCAAAAACCGCATCCCGATCGGTCCACACCCCCGCTCGGGATCGGCCACACCCCGGACACACACGCGGACGACCCCCGCATAGGAAATCCCACGGACTCCCCTCCTCCTCCTCCTCCCCTGGGACGCACACCCCCGTCTCCTCTTGCTCCTCCTCCCGGATCCGCGTCGTCCGCTCCCTCACCTCCAAGAATCACCTGGTGGACGCGTCCGCCGTCGCATTCGCATTCCTCCATGCTGAAGAACAAACCCGCACGCCCAAAGTCCGCCAAGGGCGAGGGCGGCGGCGATGGTGGCACCACCGACAAGCCCTCCAAGGGCGGCGCCGCCGCCTCATCCGCCACGTCGGCGTCCTCCTCGGCCAAGAAGCGGTGCGTTCATCTGCCTCCCCCTTGTCCGTCGTGGCCAATGCTCACGGTCCTCTCTCTGTTTGTGTGCGTGTGTTGGGATCCCCAGTCGGCCGTCGCAGAAGAAGAAGGACAGCGATGACAAGACGGCGCCGCCGCCGCAGCAACAACAACGCGGGGCCGCGTCCTCGGCGGCCGCCGCGGCCGCGGCCATGGCCCTCCGCTCGGCGCAGGAGGACCACCGGCGGTATTACCAGCGGGCCCCGCGGCTCCTGCCCGAGATCACGGGCGTCCGCGCGCTGTCGGCGACCGAGGTCTCGAGCGACCTCAAGCTCCTCCACACCGCCCTCGCGGCCTATGAGCACAAGCTCCAGGCGCTGCTGCCCCCGGGGGGCGTCAACCCCGTGGCCGCCGGTGGGGGCGTCTACCTCCAGGGGAACCGCGAGCCGACGGCCGCGAGTGCCATGGCCGACGACGCGGCCTATGGTGCGTTCATGTTCCAGAAGCGCCGTGCGCGGGCCAATGGCGTGATCACCCCCGAGGAGGTCGTCGAGTCGCTGCCCGTGTGCCGCCGGGCCGTGCGCATCACCCAGCGCGAGCTCGCGGCCATGAAGCGCGAACGCGATGACCTCGAGCGGGATTTCATGCGCCACCGGGCGACGCTCCTCTGGCAGCTCGGGGAGATCAAGCGGATACAGAAGCAACAGGACCGCGTCCTCCGGGTCCTCAGCAAGGACGTTGTCGATCGGGCCAAGACCCTCGAGGCCAGTCGCCGCCGGACCAATGCCCTCCAGGACATCATGAACGAGCTCGAGAACCGCGGGAGTGCCATCGTCCGGCTCACGCGCGAGAAGCACCAACTCGAGACGCGCCTCCGCAAGCACGGGCTCGAGCTCCCCGAGGCCGAGGAGCTCTACGTCGGGGATCGCATCGAGTGCCAGTTTGGCCAGGGCCACATCACCGCCATGGACGAGACCACGCGGGTGCTGACGATCGAACTCCGCAACGGCGGGACCGCCCACATCCACGAGGAGCACGCCGAGGTGCTCCCCACGGAGATCTCGTACCTCGAGGAGGAGAAGGCGCTCAAGCAAAAGTTCTTTGAGAAGATTGGCGCGCTCGTCCAGCCCAATGGCCGACTGAGCCTCCTCACCACCACTGGGGGACGGCGGCGCAGTCGACTCGAAATGGACGACTCGGACGCTGACATTATCGATGGCGATGAGGACGTCGAGGGTGAAGACGATGGCGACGAGGACGAGGACGGTGAACCCGATGAAGAGGAATCCATTCGCCGGCGTGGGGATGCGAATCCGACCGATAACTCGACGACCACAGTCGATGCTGTGGCCGCGGATGAGAGTCGCAAGAAGAAGAAACGCAAGCTCATGCCACCACCGGCCAGTGCGACTGCGAAAAAGAAGCAAAAGAGCAACCGGCTCCTGGACTTTACTGCCTGCAAGATCCCCATCACCCCGTACGATTGCGGTCTGTTGGTGAGCCCCTTGAGTGTCCTCCCGGAGAAGGTCGCAGCAGTTGGGCCAGGTGCCCTCCAGTGGATGAGCTCGTACCTGCCCGGACGAATGGCCGACTGGGAGCAGGATCGATACCACGCGTTCCAGATGCAAGGTGATATCGAGCGCCTGCAATTCCAATTGCAAAAAGCTGAAGGTGAGTTTGTGTGGTTGAGGCTGGCGGTCGAAGATGATGGTGTGCGGTGTGCTCATCATCGTACTGTGCTGTTCTCAGCTGAGAAAGAGGATGCCCAGCAGCATGCCAGCGAGCAACTTGATTCCATCAATCAGCTTGTGCAACAGGTGTGTTGACCATTACTCGTACGACATTGCGGGCATCGCAGGAAACTCATGGATTTACTGTTTACCCATAGGTGGAGAAACTTCGTGAGCAGCTTGCCGCCAGGGACGCACGAGACAAAGAGGCCCCGAATGGGTGTCCATCTTGCCCGAATTGCAGCAGTTCTTCGAATACGTCCAAGAAGTCGTCGTCATCATCCACATCAAAGGCGAAACAAAATGGCCGATCGTCGGGTTCGAAAAATAATGCTGCTGGTCGAAGACAGCGCACCGAGAGCATGGGTGACGTCGATGACGACGATACGAAGAGTACACGAAGTCGACAAGACGATGACGACGATGACTTGGATGGAAAGGATCCTAACCCAACGCAAGACGAGGAATTCGACGAGGGCAGTGAACACAGCGACACTTCAAGGCCAACCCAGCGTTCGCTCCGCCCTCGTCGGGCATCGTCAAATTCAAGTGCGCAGTCGAATTCAAATAGCAAATCCAAGTGAGCTTGGCGTAAGAAACTTTTTTTATGGCCTAGGCTCGATAGTGGTGAGGATAATAGTTGTCGTCGTGTCTTCAAAAAACATAAGAATCGCTACGAGTTGTATTCTACTGGAGCTGAATGCCCCAGCTCGAGCTCCCCGTCATGGAAGACCCTTTTTGTTGTCTGTCCGGAAGGGCGGTCAACATTGACGCGATTGATCGCACTAGGAGGCAACCAGGCGAGTGGGAAGAGTGTATTACGTTTTGTTTTTGGGAGAAACATGGGGAGATGAAAAATGATAACGAAGGGAGCTGCGACGCGGGCGACCTCGACGCGGTTTACATGACGACGCAGCAACTGTTCGTCTTCTTCGCCTGCTTATAAAACACCTTCGACTGCGTACTCAGATCCTGCGACTTGGCCACGAGATCGTCGAGCTTTTCCCCACGCTCGAGGACGTTATCGATCGTCTTGGACTGTACCAACAACAAACAGACACACACAACCAATGCCCGTGAGCATCGCGTTGCCAAAAAGGCAACGAGAACAACCTCCGGCATCGTCGTACCAGGACGGCCGTGGTCTCGTCGAGCTCCTTCTGAATGGCCGAGATCTTGTCGGCCTTGGACGGATCCTGGTACTCCTGGAGGGCCGTCGAGAGCGGGGCCCAGTCCTGGGGCCCCGCCGCCGACTTCCAGGCCCCGCGGGATTCCTTGTCGTACTCGTCAATGAGCTTGTTCAGGAGGGCAAAGGCCACACGGGCGGGGTACTCCTGGTCCGCGACGACGATGCCGGCGATGCCATCGCGGCGGACGTACACGTGGCAATTGTACTCTGCGCAATCCCAAGCCAAACAGCATTCACAAATTGTGAATCACAATAAAAAAAAACAAGGCGAGTCAGTTGAACGACCCGATGACATTGCCCAGGGAAATCAATTGCGCAAAACGCCAGCGCACCCTCGTGCTGCACCGACTGGCGCTGGCCCGCGGGCGTGCGCTTGATGAAGGTCTTGCTGAAAAAGTTGATCATCTCGCGGACGCTACGTGGGGCATTTTCCGCGCTCGTTAGTCCACGTCTGGAACATTGTTGGGGAACCGTTCCGATCGGGGGTGTAATGCTCCGCTGTGCGAGGACTGCCCACACGATCCCCCTCCCCCCACGGACGCCGCTCACACGCACCCCGAGCGCTGGAAGTAACCAAACGACGAGACTTCATAGCCGGCACTGAGGATGACCGGGTCACCGCCCTTGTCGTCTTGGCGGAGGAGCTCTGTCCGGCCAAAAACGAGGAGAACTCATCAGCGGCGGCACACGCGCGATCGTCCCCAACGAGCGTCGCCACCCCCCCTTCCCCCATCTCGCCTTCACGTACGGATGGAGACGATCTTCATGGTTTCCCTCGGAACGGTTCTGTGTCCTGCGGTGGAGTGGCGGTGGGCGGCGAGTCTGTCGGCGTGTGGCCTCGGTGTTTTCTTGTTCTTTTGGGGCGCGTTTTGACCGCCTGGGTAGAGAGCAGACTGGGACAGAGAGCGAGAGTGAAGAACATCCCCACTTTTGGCTCAACGGAGCGCCCAAATTTAGCCCCTGAGACCGAAAGAAAGAAATGCTACCTGCCCAATTTCCATTATCACAAAATTTGGTGCAAAACCAACACATAATCTATCAAAGTGGTAGTGAAGATAAGAGGATGAGTGAGGTGGCAGGGCCCCATTGGAAACGGACCTCGCCACAATGGCAACGTGGCGCCACGTCCACATGACCCCGTCATTCACCACTTCAGCCACGCGCGGCGGGTTCCTGTTGCCCTGAGCGACGAGCGGGGCCCTGGATCTGGTGGAGCAGCAGCTCGACGGGCAGGAGGCTGCTGTCGTGGGTGAGGACCACGTCAAAGCGCGCGAGGTAGTGCTCGAGCCGCTCGTCGACGCGCTCGTTCAGAAGTCCGACACGGACGATCTGGTCATCGGCGACGTCGAGGCCCTCGGACATGTCGGCGTCGCCCATCGAGTCCCCCAGGAGGATGATGTTGCGGCGCTCCTCGAGCTGGCACTGTCGCCGAAAGGGCGTGTCGGTCACGACACTCGCGTTCTTGTTGAGTGAGTGGATGAGCTACGTGGTCGGCAGTCGAAAAAGACATGAGTGACTCAGCCATTGAGAAGCGAGCAATGTAAACGCCTGCGCATCATTCGACGAGGGTCCGCACCTTGCCCTCAAAGCCCACGGCCCGGCCCTCGGCGTCGAATGTCATCATGTTGGAGACGACGTGAACGTTGGGCGGCACGGGCTGCTGCTTGGTCTTGGCGTACTCGACGTCGAGGGCCGCGTGGATGACGTCGTAGAGCCCCGCCGAGAAGATGAGCGTCGGGACGTTCTCCGCGGCGAGGACGTCGAAGATCTCCGTGAAGCCCCGGCGGAAGGCCACGTTGCTGTCCTCGACGGCCCGGCGGATGAGCTCGCGGGAGACCTTGTAGTCGATGAGCGTGTCGTGCTCCTGGGTCCACCACTCGATGAGGAACGGGAGCTTCTCCGCGGGCGAGAGGTTGGTCGACTGCTCGATCGGGTAGTAGCGATGGAAGAGCTCCTCACCGATGACTCGCACCGCGGGGTCCAGGGCATCGGTCTTCATGAGGATGCCATGGGAGCTGTCCCCGCGCTCACCTGGCGGAAGGCAAACACCAGATCCGTCGAGTCAGAGCATCGCGGGTTCCCTTCGTCACTCGGTCATGACCAACCATTGGGCTTGAAGCACGGCGTGAGGGTAAAGTCAAAATCGGCAATCACGATGAGCTTGTCGATGCCATCGGTCGAGAACTTCTTCCACTTCTTGGCAAAGGCATCTGCATCGCCGAGTCAGCGACACGTTCGCGCCTACACACAGTCGAGCGAACGATCGTCGACCGAGATGCTCAACGTACCGGGATCGCGGATGTACATCATCGGCCGGGGTCGGGTCTCCGCTGGCGCCGTCGCAGTGGTCGTTGTCGCCTCGGCCTCGGCCCGGGCCTGCGACGACGGCCATGCAATGGCACTGGCCCCAACGAGCCCCGCGGCACCGGCGGCGGCGACGGCCGTGGCGGCGTTGAGGCGGCGGCGGACGGTGGCGAACAAGCTCATCGTGGTTGGGGTCCGATCGTCTCACAACGAGCCGATCAAAATGTGAAATGTGATGATGCGGATGACGCGACCCCAACGCCAGAGAGGCACCACATGAGACTCGCGGGACTGAGTCTGATGCCACAACTGAGTCCGACAGCAGCTTTGGGGCCAATGCGATGCAGGACCACACACATGCATGATACAGTAGAAGGCACGCATTGCAACTTCGTGGGTTGTAACATGTCATCAGCCACCACGTCTCTGGCTGGAGCCGCGAGTCCCATGAAGCCAAAAGCAGCACCAGTCGTTCAGCTCGTGAGACGTCACTGAGTGAAGGTCCGGCATCGTGCTTTGAGGATCAATCAAGTTCCCAACAAACGCTGATGACGAAGCGCAAAATCCACCGAGGAGGGTTGAGATCAGACGACTCGTTCGATTCGAGCCTCGGCGACGCGTCGTGTGACCAGGCGAGTGTTCTCGTGGTTCACGACTGCCCCCCACGATGTGCCGTCCGTCGACGTCCGAATCAGTTTTCGCATTAGTACTGGATTCATCTCTAAACTAGCCTAGCCCCCGCGACAAGTCAATCGTGCCACATGTCACAGATATCCAAAAGCCCAACACCAAGCGCTTCCCAGTCGAAGTCCGTGCAGGCCCATCCAATCTGTGATCTGCTGTTGTTCTCTTCGGCCATCGCGAGCCCAAGCATTCGCCGCCACCGCGAGATGCCGCTCTTCCCACGCCCCGGAGTCCGCACCCTCGGTCGCGTCGTCGCCGCTACGTTGCCCGTCGCCGCTGTGGCCTCTGCGAGCTTCGCCACGGACACCCGTCGTCATGACAATGAGCTCCGCTGTGAGGCCCCAATGAAAAAACCCAATGATGCGCCGTCATCGTCCGTGGCCATGCCCCGAACGACCCGCGCGCCGCCGCGGATGATCATCAGCGACCCAGGTCGGATTGTTTACCAGGATCAAGCTCGGTCGCTTTGGCAGCGCAGTCGCTCATCTTCTGTGTGTGTGTGTGTGTGTATGGCGCTATGATTGTAGAACGCTTTGCCCGCAAGTGGAAAAAGTTTTGCACCGACGGCCTCGACCGGCTCCTCGTGATCACCGACTTTGACCAGACCCTCACACCGCAGTTCAAGCCCTCGGGCGAGCACGCGAGCAGTAGCCACGGGCTCCTCATGAGCAGCGCGTATATGAACCCCGCGGTGGTCACGGCCGAGCGTGAGCTCTTCAAGATGTTCTTCCCGATCGAGATGTCCCCAACGCTCACGCAGGAGGAGAAGATGCCGTACATGATCGACTGGTGGACCCGGGCGCACGATCTCCTGGTTCAACATGGGCTCCGCCGGCAGCAGCTCGTCGATGCCGTGACCCACGGGGACCTGTGCTTCCGCCCGGGTTTCCACGAGATCTTCCGCGTCCTCGCGGAACAGAACGTCCCGACGCTCATCTTCTCGGCGGGGCTCTACGATGTCATCCACGAGGTCCTGGACCAGGAGTTTCGCCGTCAGGGCTACAGCGCGGGGACC
>JAADYI010000988.1:0-10821 GCA_023338185.1 Lagenidium sp. CBS 127285
CGTCGAATGAGCCCCAGTGGGATCGACTCCCCGCCCATTGGGACCACCATGAGCCGCAGTCTTCAGCCCAGACAACGGCCAACAGCGCCATTCTCGGAGATTCCTCGTCCCCGTGCTTACCAGGCGTGTTTCGCCGACCAGCGCAGGGGCAATTCTCCATGCCCGCAACTTGCAGGTCCCATGAATCATGGCGCATGATCGATGGCTATATCGAGGTCTCAGATATATAGCATCAGACTCAGATGCTGCCTCCCCTTCCCCTGTGGCTGAACCGGTTCAGCCATCGAACCGGCTCGGTTCCGACAGTGCCTAGGGCTGCCTCGAATATTGGCCCCTGCCCTATGTGGGTTCTCGGGTTGTCGACTTGGGTGGGCTCGTGGGCCCGAAACAGTGACTGGGGGCCGAAATGGATGGAGGACCAACAGCAAAGCACCACGGTGTTTTTGCCTTGAGCGTCTTGCCAACACTGCCACCGCCACTCACATTGGGAGCTCAGCAGGGAACAAGCAACCATGGTAAGGGCCCTTTGCTGTCGCTTCGCGAGCGTGTGAATGAACGAGCGAAGGAGGATGCTCGGGGCGCCTGCCTTCCCACGGATGATGATGGGCGGCGATGGCCGCGGTCACCCCCCTCTCGAGGCGGTGCACACACGCGGCGTTTGGCAGCCGAGGCAGCGACGGCGGACAATGGTGACGGCATGCGAGCCCCCAGTGAGCAGTCACATCCATCGGGCAGCGTGATGAACGCGATCATCTCGACACCCACATGCGCGCTTCCCAATCGACAACAGCAACACTTTATCGGCAGCAACGCGCATCGTCGTGATCGTGCAACTCCTTTGGGCGAGTCGCAGGTCCGCATGTGACCTGTGCGCAATCCATCAGCAAACAATGCCCGGGCCTGTTTGATCACCATCGTCGAATACGCTAAATTCGACTTGCTTCGCGCCTGCCGCTTGCTGCTATGCCCACCGTGCCATCGCCCGACATCATCATCCCCGTCCTCCTCTCCTCGTCATCACCACCGTTTGACACAGATGGACGATCGATCGCTCACGCGCCGTTTTCGATTTTTCCTGTAGCCGCCGAAGGTTCAGCAGAAGACGAAGGAGCAGAAGATGGCCGCCGCCTTGGCGGGTGGCCGTGGCAAGGGCAAGAAGAAGTGGTCGAAGGGCAAGGTCCGTGAGAAGGTCGCCAACAAGGTCCTCTACGACCAGGAGACCTACGAGCGCCTTCTCTCGGAGGTCCCGAAGATGAAGTTGATCACCGCCTCGGCCATCGTCGAGCGTCTTAAGGTCAACGCCGCCCTCGCCCGTGCCTCGATCCACGAGCTCGAGGAGAAGGGCCTCATCCAGAAGGTCCTCTCGCACCACGCGCAGCTGATCTACACCCGCGCCACCGCCGCCCAGGAGGAGTAAGCGTTGGTTCCGATCTTCAATGACGGTCACAGCTCTCGTCCGTGCCCCAAGATGCGGGTTGTCGAGTCCACACGCGACCCGTTTCCGGTGGTGCTGCCGAGGGGGAGACGATCGTCGTCGAGCGGCGCCGCGTGCCCCATGCGGCGGTCTCGCGCTCGTCGATGAGCGTGGTCCTTGTCAATTTCACGAGTTTTCTCTTTTGCCTTGTAAGGGCAAGAGAACGAGTGTAATGAAGGGCTTTCCCTGCTTTTAACTTAACACTTGTGATGTGTTGGGCTTCTCTTGGATCGTGTTTCATCCGTGGAACATGCCCGCGAAGGCCTGCTTCTCCTTGCCTCGATGGGCTTGTTCGGCGTGCTTGGCCTTGGCCAGACTTGTCTCTGCCCAAGTCACGCACACAGTCATTCACTTGATCAGCGCACACGGAACATTCCATTGGGAGGGACACACGTACGGAAGAGCGAACTTGCGGGCTCGATGAGGAGACATCGCTGGAGATCCTCGACGGCCCCGGCAAACGCCTTGGTCCGCAGTCGCGCCTGGCTCCGTCGATACAGGGCCTTGGTGTGATCCGGGTCCATCGTGAGGACTGCATCGCAGTGGCGGATGCACGCGTCCATATCGATCTCTTGCTTCCAGAAGCACGTCGCCAAGTTCGTGTGGCAGGGGATCGCCAGGGCGTGGATGCCCTGGGCCTCGGAGGCACTGAACGTGCAATTCTCGGGACACTCGAGCCACTTGAGTGCCTGCATTGGTGTCGCACCGTTGGTAGTTCAGTAATCGGCTCTGACATTGGCACTTGCGACCACCCCTCGCATGCACGCTCGCACACACGCACGCACCCGTCGGTAGCCCTTGATGGCCATCGCGAGATCTCCGTCCTTGAAGTGATCATTCGCCCGCTGTCGGTACATCGCCGCCCTCTCGAGCTTCATCCCGAACCACGACGACGCTAGGGACGCCGGCCGCTCGGCGTCGGCCCCAACGCCAGCAACGCCAGCCACATCCCCACGCAGACATAGCACGCAGTGCAGGTCCTCGGTTTCGGCCTCGTGGGGAGCCTCTGCGAGCGCCGGTGGAAGATGGACGTCTCCCCGTGGGATCGGGAACTCGCGCCGCCCGCCCACGGGGGCCATCGTGAGGAGCTCCGCGGCCTCCTCGCGCACCCGGCGGACGACGCGGGGGCCCATGGGATCCACGAAGCTGCTCGCCCCATCGGCCTGGGCATCGAGCGCTCTTGCTGTTGCCCAGGCCACGGGGAACTCGCCCCCATGGAGCCGCTGCGCACAGGATGCATCGCGATACAGCGCCCAGGAGATCATCATCTCACTCAGTTTGACGGATACAATACACAATAAGTAACCGTAACCTGGTTGTGTGTTGGTGGTCACACTAGAAACACCACCACGAGGACACTAACGATGAAGACCCCGAGGCTCCGGGGCAGGGACAAGGCCCCGCAGGCGTAGTACCGATCCCACTCGTAGCGGAGGCACATAAAGTCCTCGAGGGCGCAGTCCCAGTGACCGCACTCGCTGAGGTGCGTGCAGAGCAGGCGGGCGCTGTTCTCGAGGCAAAGTCGTGGGTCACGCACGTGTTGGCCGAGACCTGCGCGCAGTTGCAACGGGAGCGGGTCATCGCGAGCTGGTGGAGCTCATCGCTCCGGAGGCACTCGTTCGAGCACATGGCCGAGCGGAGGTCGTCCTGCCGGATGGGCCCGTACTTGCCCGCGCGGATGTCTCGGAGGTACTTGATCCGGGACTCGCACATGGTCGCCATGATGAAGATGTCGGCGCCCTCGTCCGAGTCGATGAAATCATGATACAACTGGAGATCGCAGTCCAGACCATCGCCCTCGAGGCGGCGTGGGGGCTGTCGGGCGGATCTGCTGGTGGCTGGTGTAGTCATCGTTGAGTTGGCCCGTTGCCACTGGTGGTGGGAGGCGCCGAGGACCCGCCCAGGGGCGCTTTCAATGGACGCCGACGTGGCAACGTCCCCGAGGAACAACGCGCTAAACACAATCAGCATCATTTGCGTCGTGGGGCGTGGGGCACGGTAGCGGCGACGGCGACGGCGAGATCGTGTCCATGGCCATGTGGCCATGATGACACGACGATCAGGGTCGGCCGTGAAAGGGCACAACGAAAAAGAGGGATGTTAGGAACATGATACGAACTATTCCTTTCAAAATTCGTGTGTCTCGTTCATTTCGACCAACATTCTCGCTCGTTTGACCGACTACAAACGCGGTTGATCATGACGACCCCGTCGACGACGCTGTCGGCAAATACCGGCGCAGCGCTGCGCGTGGGCTGCCGCCGGCCGTTCGACCTGCTCGCCCCGGAGAACGAGTACCTCGGTACGTCACATCCGCTCGCTCGCTTGCTCGCGTCAAAGGGGCCACTCGGACCCAGCGCACTATCGCTGATGCGACCGCATTGCTGTTGCTGGACTCAGATCCCAACCCCGACATTCACACGCTCTTCCTGGTGCGGCTCGCTTCCCCCCCCACTCCATTGCGATGGGACCTGTGCCGATTTCTCGTTGATCAACAAAGTTGACGACTGTGCGTGGGTCGCAGGAGTACAATGGCCTGTTCTTTGACGGCAAACTCGCCGGCTGCGAGGTCAAGTGGAGCACACGCATGACGCTCTGGTAGGCAACCACTTGCTCTCTTAACGAGTGTGTGATCCATGAGGAACGATGGAACGGACTGAACTCTCGATCGTCGTATGCAATGATGAAAAGCGCCGGGATCTGCTCGTTCCAGCCCCGCAGTGGCTTCTGCTCCATCCGCCTCAGGTCCCACTGGAACCCGCCACTGCCTTGTTGAAGAACACGACGGCTGACACTGCTTTGACGTGTCATTCGATGCATCAAACAGCGAACCGCTCCTCAAGCTCCGACCTCGAAGTGATCTTGTCAACACGCTCCTGGTATGTGGCCAGTTGATTGAATGGGGCTCCTAAGGCTTTGCCTCATGTCTAACGATTTGGTGGACAGCATGAGATGATCCACGCGTTCATCTTCGTCTCGAGCCCCGTTCGCGACCACGAAGACCATGGACCGATTTTCCAGTCGCACATGGCCCGGATCAACCAGGTCGCCGGCACATCCATCACCGTTTTCCACACGTTCCACGACGAGGTCGACGCATATCGACAGCACTGGTGGCAATGCGATGTGGGGAGATCCGTGGACTCTTCTTGCACGGATCATTCGGCGTGCTTACCTTGTGGGCGGTGTTTTGTAGGGCCCTTGTCGGCAACGGAAACCATTCTTTGGGCTCGTCAAAAGGGCAATGAATCGACCACCTGGTCCGATTGATCGATGGTGGGCTGAGCACCAGGTTCGTCAAAGGCAAAAAGGTCACAGTGTGTCATCAATGTGCTAACTTGCACGCACTATCAAAGCGATCCTGTGGGGGTACATATAAGAAGATCAAAGAGCCACCGGGATACAAGGAGAAGCAGGAAAGGCGGCAGAAAAAGCAGAAGAAACCTCCAAGCGTCAAAGACTATTTTCCCCCTGCCAGCAACAAAGGTCCAGAACATCCATCAAGCGCTTTGCCTGCAAGTGGCTCATCTGAAGGTGCTTTCAACGCTGAGGGCTCATCAAGCTCACCGAGAGAAGGAAACTCAAGCCATTCGAAACTTCCACCCCCACCAGTCTTAGATGAATCGAGAATCGACGCACCCGGCTTTGACACGTTTCCTCTGTATCCCGGCGCTGGTTGTACAGTTGTTGCGGGTGAAGATGGGGAGTTTTTTCTAGTGGGTGATGTATCAGCAGTTCTCCAAAACGTGACCACAAGCACCGGTTCTAGGATATCCGAGGGTATTGTCGATCTGACTGCATCGGATGACGAAGATCCACCGCAAAGGATACCCTCTCGTCCGACCAGAATCGTTCATGCATCTCCACCCGAAATCATAGAAATCGACTGAATAGGTTATACTACTGTACAATGACGCCTTGCTTGCCTAATATGTGCTCACACGCCGTCCATATCCAGGAGATTTCGCCTGGCACCGTTTGGAGAAGTTGCTGCTTTGTCGCCTTGATCTTCGGCGTTTCTATGGGAACACAAACATAAAATCAAAATCAAGCGCCATCGAGGGATGGCAGAGTCGGCCGCGAAAGAGCAGAACAACGGCAAGTTGCTCGTTGCTCCAGCCATTCGCGTCCTTCAAGCTCACAGTCCGTACAGTGTTTCCTCGATCTTGTCCCACTTGTTGCTCTGACGAAGATGCTCCATGGCTTGGTTGATCTTGTGCTTTCGAATTAACGATTCAAGGGCAACTTTCTGACGAGCCCTCATGATCGCACTCTTTTTAGCCTTGATGGATCGGCTTCGTTCGTCTTCTTCAGCAATTTTTTGGAGCATCTGCATACGATTGTACTCTTCAACTCGTTTGATGCGTTCGACATTGTGAAACTTCTCTTCTTGACTAAGTTCTTTCTCCACAGAATGAAGCAATCGCTCACGCTCACGCTCCACATATACCTGGTTGAGTTTCTCGTCCATTGCCTGCCTCTTGCTCAGAATTTTTGTCACATTGTCTTCTTGGTGTTTTTTTGCAGCCTCGAGGCGTTTTTGGCGGATTTCTTCCTCTTTTTTTTGCATCTGGGCACGATCCTTCAGTTCCTGAATAGTCTTTCGCTGAATCTCCTTGGCTCGTTCAGCTGCTGCAGACTGCTTTGAATCGAAATCTTCTTTCCTCTTCTGTAGAATGAGCTGATTCTGAAGTGCAGCATGGTGAATTCTTGCGTTGGCTTTCTCTCGCCGCTCCAATGCCTCCAAGTGTCGCCGTTTGTTTGCCAGTTCCATCTTATGTATGACTTGCTGTTCTTTTTCAAGCATTTTTTGGCGATTTTCGGCGACCAAATCCTCCTGTTGCTTTAGGAGATTTTCGGTTTGCTTTCGAAATTCTTCGGCTTTTTGATTTCGCTCAATTTCACGAAGGGTTGCTTCTTTCTTCCGTTGCTGTGCCTTACGTTCTTCCTCCTCCAGTAGCCGTTTCTCCTTCTCGGCTTCTTGCTTGGCGCGAAGTTTTCGCTGTTGTGCCTCAACATCTTCTTGTTTCTTCTTCTGGATCTCCCTCTCGTGCTTTTGAGCCATCAACTGGGCCCTTTTTACCCGCAACTCCTTTTGATACTCAAGTTTCTTGCGAACTTCTTCAGCTGTCCGACGAGCATTATCTTGCTGTATTTTGGCCATCTTGGATTCCATCTCAATTACTCCCTGAATTTCCTTCTTCTGCCGTAGTTTCATTCTCTGCAATCGTCGTTCCTCAAGCTTGACCATTGTTGAGTCCCCAAGATCCGTCTCATCAACCGCATCTGGGGAATCGGGAGCAGACATTCGGCTTAGTGGACCTGCAGACTTGACCCGTCGCGGTGTTTGTGAGAATTTCCCCGGGGATGTCTTGGTTGTGCTTAATTGAAGGCCTTCGTACTCATCCATGATGGCATCTCGTTCACGACGAACTGCCTCGAGTTTCAATTGACGGAGTTGTTCAAAGTGTTGATATCGGATCGTGGCGGCCTCTTTCTCCACAAGGCCATACTTTCCTCGGCGATCCCAGAAGTCTTTTGGAGACCTAGATCCACTCAACTCATTGAATCCTCGGCCTCACGAAATGCACGAGTTCTAGTGCTACACGTACTTCGGAAGGAGTTCATCTGGTGTGACGCCCGTACGAAGACATGCCTCGAGGCTCCGAGGCGAGTTGATCCTCTCCCCCGAGTGGGCGCCAACGTCCACGGTGATGGCTTTTTTGACCCCCATTCACCGGGTGGTCGCCTTTCCCTTGGCGGCACTGGCGTGTGTATTGCTGGGGGTTGAAGGGAGAATTCCGATGACCGCATGCATCGTCCGACAGACGCCTTGGCATCACCAACTCGGGTGCCAGAACCTCGTGCTAAGAAAGGAGGGAGTGCAACCTAAAACGGGACAACGGAGCCTGCGACACAAGATTTTTGTGACATGGATATTTGCACGTTGATAATGTGCTACCCATCCATAAAGTCTGTATGAATGACGATCACAGAGGTCAAGATTGAGTGTAAGAGAGAGCCCTGCATGCCCAACCAGCATGGGTTGTTACGCAGCCACGTGCATTGTGTCTCCTCGGCAACCGGGTGAAAGCGCGCACCTATGGAACAACTTCGCTGAGCCGTTGTTCATCTGGGTTATGTACAACATTGAGCACGTCGTAGAAAAGATTAAGCATGCTCTGCTGTGCTTTTGTCGATCAAAAAGACAGTGTATTGTTTTCAAGGACGTACAACATGGATCGAATAGGTTACGCACACCGCACGAAACAGAATGTACCGAAGAACCTGAACGTTGCCAGCCAGCATCTCACTTCGGACTTGCTTGCACTGTCTCGACAAGATCAATGATTCCGTCATCGTCATCGCTTTCCTCAAAAGTTTCTTGAATTGGGGTTGAGCGCTCAGCATCTTCACCAGTGTCGTCCAATGCGGCAGCCAGCCCAATGCGCTGGATACTGCCGTGGCGAGTCAAAATTGGAGTCATGGAGCCGCTTGGAATGCGAGTGAGTTTTCGCTCGACTTCCTTGACCTCAGGAGAATCACCAGCTTCTGACGGGACGTCAGACACCGCAGGAGTGTCTGGACTGGCAGGAGGCACCACTTCATTTTGGCTCTTCAATGATCGGAGAGCACCAAGAGCACTCAGAACCTTGATCTTCTTGCGAGCTCGTTTCCACTTCGCATGCACAGTCATCTTCGCATTAATTCTGAAGCCTTCCATGAATTCGTTGATGTTGATCTCGTTATCGTGGCTGAAATCGAGCATTTGCATGATATCCATTGCCGTAGTGCTGAATGTCTTCATTCCAGCTGGAAGATGCTCATTCAGAAGTTTAATCCCACTTTCGAGCTCATCGAGTGTCAATGTGCCGTTGCCATCGCGATCCAAGACACGGAACAAGGCTTCGAGACGCGCACGATGGCGATACAGAGTGTTGAACGCTTGACGCCGTTTCAGGCGATCTGCGTCATCACCCGTTTGTGATTTGTCGCCGCCAGCAGTCACACCACCTTCAGCATTGTAACGAGACAGGAATCCGTTATACGGGACCGCACCATCATCCAACGACGTTAGAAGTGGCTGCAGCGCGGCCCAGTCCAGGGAGAGATCAAGCACATTCTCCATTATCTTCCCCCATGCTGCGACCGGCAGTTTGCCACTTTTTCCAGTGTCGACCTTTTCGAATTCTTCCAAGAGTTCATCACGGTGCTCAATGATCAACGAAAACAGCCCATCCAGGTTGGAAACAGCCATATCTCGAGACTCGGCACTCGCCATGTACTGGAAGAAAGCCGGTTTCGCTTGCTTGTTCGACGGGATCCGTACGAAGCAACCAAGATTATTCGCCTTACCGCAATAGTTTGACGCTGAGAAGAGGGTCACCAGCATCCCCTTGTCTTGAAATGGCCAGTCGAATCCTCGGGGGACGCACTCATGCGAGCGAATAATAAGTGCGAGTTTGTTCTTCGACATGAACTTTTGCACCACATCAGGGCCGTAATTGATCCCCGCCCCTCGCTTGTTCTCCTCCCAGCCCTTCGTCACCTTCGGATCGCTCCAGAGAATGTCACGCATCATCTGCATACGGCGGTGAGGCTCTCGCTGCCCGTGGTATCGGGGTTTCTCACGCCAGCGAGTCAGGTCGTACTCAGCGCGGTCGAGAATATTGAATTCCTTGATTGGGCAGGACGTCTCACGCGGGACACCACCGTGAAGTACAAGCACCCGACCATCCAGGAGCGTCGCTAGCGGAAGGTACTTGAAGCTCTCGCAAAAGAGATCGTAAATGAAGCGATCGTACTTGGTCTCGCATTCCTTCAAGAACCCAAAGACCTGAGTGATGCTCATCTCCTCGTGGTTCCCACGATTGACGTAGACGTGCTTGGGGTATAGAATCTTGAAGAGATAGATGATCATCGTGATCTCCACGCCCCGGTCACCGCGATCGACGAAATCCCCATTGAAGACATACGGATTGGACTCGGACGGAAGGCCATTCTCCCGCAAGATCAACAACAGATCATCCAACTGCCCATGGAGGTCCCCGACGACGGTGATGTGGTTGGCGGGGGCGATGGTCACGTTCATCAGCGTCGTCTCGTCCTTGAAGAGCCGCATGGCCCTGTTCACCACGCGGATAATGTCCTGGCGGGGGATCTTCTGGCCCTTCTTGCACGACTCGATGAGCTTGGTCACGCCCTCCAAGGTGATGTCCTCACCGAGCTCCGAGGTCTGAATGTACATGTTGGCAATGTCAATCTGCCCGACGTGCTCCGAGACGGTCTTCCCCAGCACCGGCTGCACGGGGGGCGGGGCGTCATTGTCAAAGTCCTGCGAGAGGGACTTGCCGCGTTTGCCCTCGTCGACCCCGGGCATGTACTTGGTCAGCGCATCGAGGAAGAGCGAGAGCTCGAGCTGGCGTCACGACGTTTCGTCAGTTTAGTTTCCTTTGCGAAGTGGGCACGCAACTTCAACGACACAACGCACCACATCGGCCTCCTCGCGGTTCTCGAGGTCATTGAAGAGCTTCCAGTTCGAGATGAGCTCCTCGCTCGAGGCCGAACTCGCGGTCGGCGAGGGCTTGACGGGGGACGCTGCGTGCCATTGGTCCGATTGTTCAGTTCAGTTGTGCACACGGTCATCGGCTCCATCAAGACGAATCCGTTCGAGTGGGGAAACGCACGTGGGGGCTCGACGCCACTCGGCGACGGCGGGGGCAGCGGTGGCGGCTGCTGGACGCCGGCGATGTTTTCCTTCTCGGACGTCGGCGAGCGACTGCCACAACACACACGGAAAAGGCACAGTCATCATCAGCATCGAGTCCGTTGTGGAAGATTGAGCGGCGGGCATTGCATGTATTGCCCAAAGGACTCGGGACACGCACGGTGGCGGGGGGCCCGTGGCTGCAGCTCCACCGCGGGGCTTCGTCTTCTTGCTCCCCCCTCGCTTGCCCGTGGCCAGGACCCCGGGATTCACCGCGTGGGTCGTCGTTTCCTCCGGGTTCGAGTGCTTGTTCCCCATCACGTTCACGCAAGTGAGACCGGTCGAGACTGACTGACTGCAAAGGGAAAAACAAAAAATGCGACCAACAGGGGTGCACTTTAATTCTGCTATTTGGAGTCATTTATGGCCAATGAACAGTCAAGAGGGGTGTTTGGGCCAATGGATGCAGTGGACGACGGCAATATTGGGACCAATCCCAGGCCGTTGATGGACAGTTGGGTGACGCACAGCTGACGCGCCTGCGCCTTCCAGGTTGATTTCTCCGTTGTTCGGCTATACTATACTATACTATACTGTACTATACTATACTATACGAATGTGAGGAGCTCATTGATACTAG
>JAADYI010000989.1:0-10784 GCA_023338185.1 Lagenidium sp. CBS 127285
AGACCATCCATTGGCCGAAATCAGCACAGAGCTTGCAGAATGAGACTGTCACATTGCAAATTTCAACAATCACCCCAACGGTCGCATTGCATAGGTTTGAGCTTGTATTGATGCAGCGCACCACCAAAATCCAGTCAAAAAACGCCATGGACGAGCACCTGGGCGGCCACGTCCCGACCTACGAGGAGCTCCTCGATGACCTCGTCTCGCTACAATGTCAGGACCAGCCGCCGCCTGAGCCCCAGTCTGCCATGGACCTGGTCATAGAGAACGACGTCGACGGCCTTCGGCGCTTCCTTCGAGGGCATCCCGAGATGAACATCAACGAGCGCGATCCGGTCACTGGTCGATCGCTTATCCACCATGCCAGCGCCGAGGGTCAGCACGAGATGGTGAAAATCCTGCTGCAGGAGAGTGACATCAGTTTGATGTTGCGGACGATGCTGGTAAGTTGGCACACGCACGTGGTATGAGTTGGTCCACGAAATCTGATGTGGGCGGTGACATCGCACGGAAGCACAGGGCGGATGCACAGCGCTGCATCTTGCAGTCACCAACAATCACCGGTCGATTGTTTTCCTCCTTTTGAGCCATGGAGCGGATCCGCTTATGCGAGACAAGTTTGGGTGTGCTCCTATGCACTATGTGTCGTCCCTCAGCGTCGCGAAGCTGCTGGTCCAGTATGGCGGAAAAGTGCTGGATCACAACTCGGTATGTGTGCGCGCTTTCATGAATAGATGTGGTTTGAACTACTGACACTGTTGTGTAGAAGCGAAAAAATGCGCTGGAGAGTGTGTCTGCGCGCGCCAAGGAGATCGACGACGGCAGTGACCCCGTCGGCGTTGACAAGCTCAACGATCTCCGCAAGTACCTCAAGCACCAAGGCGAAGCAGAGTACAGGGCAAAGTTGTCCAAGCTGCGCAACCTCAAGCAACAGGTAAGGCGGCAGCTGAATTACCAGGACCTGCAGCGACAGCGCAAAGCGACCAAGGAAGCGTGATCACTTTTCGCCATCGCTGCAGGTACAGTAACTAAAATACATGTCACTTATCCTACTTCTCTTCTACATGTTCCTCGATGATCACCTCTGTTTTACGGGATGTTCTAGCTGATTTAGGACTCGATGTTGTCCACGAATCAGGGTCTTTCTTCGCAAGGGTTTCAGCGAGGTATCGAAGGCTGGTCGGGTTGAGCAATGCCTGAGGATTTGGGGCTTGGGCCAACGAAAGCCCCCTCTTCTCGAGAGTTCTTTTCGCGTGTGATTCGCTCAGAAGATGAGTCAAGTCTACCCTGCCATGCCCAGGCACATCGATTCCGAGGATATTGTGGTCGCCACTTTTAGCTTCGGCTCGAAGCGTAGTAAGGTTGGGTCGAAGTGCAATGGGGGGAAGAGCCGCAGGAGGAGGAAGTGGAGCCACCGCCTCGTTGGATTTCACTTCTTGACCGTCACATAAATTGTCATTATCTTGTGAACTCATGTCTTGCTTGGATTCCTGTGCTTTTCGAGCGAGCTTGGCTTTTCGTTTCTTCTCTTTGCGTCTCCGCAACTCTTCTTTCTGACGGGCTTTTTCGACTTCAAATACGAGTTCTAGTCGCTTTCGCTCTTCATCATGCTCCCTAGAAATCTTTTCCAGCACCTTTTCCATCTCAAGCTTCACATTCAACATCAGCCACTGTTCAATTATCGCGACCAAAATTGATCGTACCGCATCGTTGACACTGCTATTTGTTCCTTCGGCCAACTTGGCCTCAATATCTGCCACAGTTGGATTCGTATCATTTGTGATTGCTGCTAACTCATCATTCTCGACACAAGCGATGATGTCGCTTGGTAGACGGTACTCCTGGCTTACATCATAGAAGCCACACCGAGGAGGCTCCCATACGCTCTCCCCGCTGATAGAGTGGAAGTAGTAGAACGCTTGTGACGATTCATCCCACGTTTGCGTCCAATACCCTTCATCCACGCTGCTGTTCGGTGATGGACCTTGGCCAAGTCGTTCTTGGATTTGGTTTTGCGTGTATAATCCTTCCGATTCAAGAAGCAGCCACTCGAGCAAAAGTGGTACCAATGCGGCATCAGTATGATCAATGTGGCTGAAGATGAATGTGGATATATCTTTCTCGTGAGAAACAAGATCTTGGTGGTGGTGAATTTTCTCTTTCAGGAATAAGTACCTGCAACGAGGAGGAGTGGTCATACGCTTGTCCAAGCTTTGATGAATAACCATGCAGACCCCTTACATAGAATCCATGGCGTCCTGGGATACGTTCTTGAACTCAAAGCATTTGGCCTTTGTAACTTTGACTCGGTCCCGAACGGTATCAAGCTGCTGGAACAAACTGTCTAAGTCCACTTCTGAGGATTTCGCCTCTTGATCCGGTAGCCCCTCGAGGTCAAGTGCAGACAAATGGAGCATGTGCTTTTTCATCAAGGCGTTGGATTCTGCAATCCTTTGCGCGACAAGCAGGTCAACCTTCAATCGCTGTGAGAAACGAATGTTAGCTTTCGACGACAGTTCAATATCGAATGTGCCACACCTCTTTGATCAGAGTGGATTCCAATTCTTGTACACGGCGGTCAGCTCCTTGCATCTGTTCAGCTTCTGACGCGCAAATTAGATGCGAGGAATAAACGCAATCGATCTCCCATCTTACCATCATTTGTCAATGACCCAGATGGTTCTTTCATGTCCTCATTGCGGCATTCAATGACTTGGCTTTGGCTCATTCCAACAAGCGCTTCTGCCCAGGCCAGATAGCCAAGCTCGACTTCGTCAAGTTGTCCGCGTGCCTGCACAAATCCAACATTGTCAGAAACTAATGGTTCGAATTGAATCGACACCATCGGTACGTACATGAGCATCAAGAAGCGATTGTGCAAGGGCAAGTTGCACTTGCCACTCCGCGAGTTCTCCACTTGTTTCACACGAATTTGTATTGCCTGATAGGAAACACGCTCACGTGTCAAGAATGAACGCGACGATCCATTTAATGCACACGTGCCTTGCTTTTCAGCCGCATAGCGCGTGATCCGATCGCAAAAGTCCCCATAGTCTTCAAAGGCGAGCAGGGTCTTGACGAAAAAGCGACGTTCGCCTGAGAGACCATTCCGAATCGCATTCTCGAGGATCTCGACGAGGTCCTCCGCACTGCACCCGAGCTCGCTGATCATGTCCTCAAGGATGCGCTCGATGCGGTCCTTGAACTGCTGGAAGACCTCGTATTGCTCGAGGGTGTAGCCGCCGGTCTTCTCCTGAGCCCCTGCGGTCAGCGACTGCTCGGGGAGGAACTTTGCATAATGCGCCTCGAGAAAGTCGGTGATCGCCTCACTCCACGCGGGGCTCTGGAGAAACTGCGCGACGGCATCGACCAGAAAGTCTTTCTCGCCCATTTGCCACCATGCACGCGTTGATGGCGGCTCCCAGGGGAGGGCTCCACTGTGAGTTGTCCTGCAAATCCTTGGTGGACGCGAACCGACGCGGCCGTCGGGCCCATGGCGAAAGACTCGCGTCGCTTCGGGTGCAAGGTGTTGAACGGCGATTCCGCTGAGCTTGACTGGAGAAGCTCGAGTGTATACCGCGTATACATCATGGGTTACGATACCTACACCTAATCTGTTCGTTCGAAAAAAATACACACCCAAACCATCGCCGTTCTCAGTAAAGTTAACCGCCATCACGAGATCACTACTGACTGCACACCCCGTCAACGAACGACACGGGTCCCACATGAAGAAGCTCCTGTTCGCGCCGACCAAGAAGGCGGCGAGCGACCACGAGCCCGCGGCGCTGTCCCCGCAGTCCCGACAGGCCAAGGCCTCGTCCGCCGCATCCGCGTCCGCGTCCTCGTCGACCAAGAGGAGCCCCGCGACGCCAAGCAACCAACGCGGCACGGCCTCCGAGCACGAACCCCACGACGCCACCACCAACGACGAGGACGGCGACGGGGATGCGATGGCCTACGCCATGGCCGAGACGCTGACGCCCCCGCAGAAGCGGGGCCTCGCGGGGCTCTGCGCGTGCCTGCTCCCGCACGTCAACGACGGCTCGCCCGAGCAGGCGTGGGCCAAGATGTACCTCGGGCTCATTGTCGAGCAGTTTCTCGGGCTCCCATCGTCCAACGTCGAGGCCTTCCTCCCGATGCTCACGGCCCGCCACGAGGCCCTCGAGGAATACGCGCTGTCCTCGGCCGCCGAGGCCGCCGTCGCCGCCCGCAGCGGCAGTGCCCGGGGCCTGACCTCCCCGCGGCGCCCGCCGCCGATCCTCGACAAGCTCGACCCGGCGCCGTTCTACGCACTCATCATGCCCGGCGTCGGCGGGGGCACGGCGTCGATGGCCCATGGCGACGGCGACGAGGAGGATCTGATGTCGAAGGGCCACAAGAAGAAGGCCACCAAGGGCAAGTGGTCGTCGCTGTTGGGCAAGAAGCCCGCGGCCAAGTCGGAGGATAACAATGATCCCGAGAAGCGATCGGATGCGGAGCCCACGACCCCGACGTCCCCACGGGCGACCAAGGAGGAGGTCGTGGCCTTCCAGCTCTCGATCGCCAAGCACCTTTTGTGGTTTACGGTCAAGTCCATCGGCTACGATGCCCGGGCCCGGACGCTCCTGCGGGTCATGGCGGACACGATGCGGCTCCCGTGGTACGAGATCACTAAGGAGGAGGTCCTCATCGGCAAGGCGCTGTATGCCGAGGCCACGGCCATGCCCATGGAGAAGTCAGCGGCCAAGCCAAGTCTGTGGGATTGGAAGCGAAACGCGACCATCGGTGCCGCGGCGGTCGCCGGCGGGGCGCTCCTCGCGCTGACGGGCGGATTGGCCGCTCCGGCGATCGCCACGAGTCTGACGGCCCTGGGTGGCGCTGGTGTGGCCATCGGCACAGCTGTCGGGTCCGCAGCGGGTGTCACGGCGACGACTGTGCTATTCGGCACGGCAGGCGCCGGTGTCGTGGGGATGAAGACCGATACTCGCACACGTGGGGTCCAGCAATTTCACTTTGACCTCGTCTCGACGGGTGATGGAATGAACGTGTACATCTGTGTGTCCGGGTGGCTCGATGAGGACGACCCCCCTGCGAGAGGATTCCGCCGTTCCTGGGGCGACAGTCGCGAGTACCTTCGTGCCTTCTATCGCACCACAAATGCCGAGAAAGTAGATCAAGTCGACCAGGTCTTGGATCGCTACAAGGGTCGAGAAGACGAATTCTTTGGAATCCTCCGTAAAACGTATCGAATCACCGATGGCTCTCCTACGCAAGACCCTCTTGGATTGCAAGCAGACTCGAAATCAGCGGCCATGACGGGTGACGAGGCATCGGCGGAGCTCATGCGTGCCTGGCGTTGGAAGGACCGATTCCACCAAGGTGATCAATATTGCCTCAACTGGGAAGAAGAAATGCTCCGCAAATTTGGCAAGTCAATGCGAACGTTTGCGAAGGAGCAACTGATGAACTATGCAAACAACGAGATCATTCAGTTGACTGCCTTTGCTGCACTTTTTGCGGCAGTGGCAATTCCCAGAACGCTGTTGCGGGCTGCTGACATTATCGACAACATCTGGGTGTTGGCAATGAACAGAGCGGATGAATCAGGAAAAATTTTGGCTGAGACTCTTCGACGTCGAGAGCAGGGTTTACGTCCGGTGACTCTTGTTGGATACGGCATGGGCGCGAGATTGATTTTCTCGTGTCTGAAGAAGCTTGCGAAGTATGACGACTGTTTCGGCATCGTTGAGAATGCTGTGCTGCTCGGGACGCCCCTTCCAGTAAATGCGCAAGACTGGCGTGCAGCGCGACGAGTCGTCTCAAGTCGTCTTATCAATGGGTACAGTGAAAATGACTGGATGCTCGCAATCATGTATCGCTATCAAGGATGGGCATTGAACTCGGCTGGCATTGGTCCCGTTGACATATCGGGGGTAGAAAACTCAAATTTGTCGTCTTTCATCAAAGGGCACATGGAATACAAGAGCAAGATCGGCGTCATCATGGATCATCTCAACCTTGAGGGCTAGTGTTGTCACTTCTATAACATTGATGTACTTTACAGTGATACCGGCTCTAGTGACTTGGATCATGGATGTAGCTGCTTCTAATTGATTAGTAGATGGACAATTCAACTCGCTCAATCACCGTTTTTGTTTCGACTTTAAACTCTTTTGTGTCAGCCGTTGGATTTCGCGACTCATTTCCTCTTGTTTTTGTTTCGAGACAAGAATCTTTTTGATTAGGATTTCGGCCTTTTTCTTGTAGAAATTCACCTGGTTCAAAGCGATTATGGTTTCTTCTGGTGTAACACGGCCTACACCAGAATTGCTCCTCGTGAATGTGTTGCGGCTTGACTTCCGCGACAGACCACGTTTCCAGATGAACAAGGACGCTGGATATCCTAGTGGCATCAGTCTCTGAAAATTGAAGAATCTGGGCAGACACCGCTGCTGTGTATCGGACTGCCACTGGACAGGTAAACGGAGGGGGTTGGGTGGGTGTTCACGGCCTACAGACCCTGGTGTTGAGGCTGTACGTATTGCCAACGTCTTCGTTGAATCTAAAACGCTGTCATGGTGGAAAATCGAAGAAGAATATCTTCGTAGGACACTCCCCTTGCGCTGGCATAGTCGTATAATGTAGGACATGTGGGCAATTGCCATATCCCATTCACTCTTTTCTATCGCAATTGCGCCGCGCAGAAACTCAATCTTACTGCGCAACAAAATGAAATCAAGATCACTGAGTTTCTTGGAACGAGGAGCATCATCCAGAATTTTGAACGATGATTGCATGCAATCCGTGGCAAATGCCAAGTCTTTGCTTTCCAACGCAACTTCGGCAGCCTTTTGATACGCTTCAAGTGCGGCTTTTGGGTTACCAGACCGTGACAAATGATAACCAAGCATTGCATATTGTTGATGATTTCGAGCGCCAGATCCATTCTGTGGGAGCACTGGCTTTTCGTTGGTTGGGCTGCTCCCAGGACTTCTATCTTGGTTGTTCGGAGTCACTCCTGCCGTTACTAGAATGGACAATGACCTTCCTGGTTTGGTGAGATCCTTGAACCACTGGCAGTAGAGCAAGTGAATCATCTCCCTTTGAGATGGAAGCATCGTATCGTAGACAACGAGACGCATCTCCTCAGAGTTGAAGAAAATCAGTTTGTTTTGGTCGTCAATGGTAATGATAGACTCTTTCTCACATTCGGCCAAACCGATCCGCACTTGGTGAAGAATTGATATCGCCGAATTGGACCGTGGGATCTTCAGGCGGGTGCCACTCACCTCTGTCTCACTTTGAACATGTTCTGACGTGAAGAACAGAGTTAATATGCCATTCAGCATTCTCTCGTCAACAGGCTCTGGATTAATGCTGATAACTTTCAGGGCCATTTGGGCGAGGCCGTCAAGAGCGTCGACGCATGACATAACCTTTGCACGGGTGTACTGAGGCACTTGCATATCCAGGTCATCGAGGTCTGAGAGGATAGTAATACTTCCACTTGCACGGTCGATAGAAATATATTTCGACTGAATCATAAAGTCCATTAGTTTGATCAATTCCGACGGATTTCCATCGGTTCGAGTGAAAACAAAGTCGAGAACTTGCGTATCCATAATGGCAATGTGGTAGTACTGACAAAGGAAGAGAGAGGTAACCTGATAGTTGAATCTTCGCATCTCCAGACGTTTTACAAAAGTCATTTGCTCCAGCATTTCGAACATCGGTTGCCGCTTCATCCTGTGTTGGACGCGGGTCGCAATAAGGGCGTGCACATTGGGTATTTCGTCGAGCACTTTAATCAACAATGACCAACTAAGACCGTCCATCCATTGGGCGTTATCGAAGATCAATAGAATTGGCTTGTAGGCACTCACAACTTCAACAATCATGAAGATCAAGGACTCTAGAGCTTTTGTTCGCTCTTCGCCCTTTTCAAGAGTATCCAAAGATCCTTGAAAAAGGTGATCGTACGGTAAGAGGTCGTTCAGGATTGGAACCATCGAGCGTGATATTCTCTGCTTCTGAACCAAGTAATCAACAACTGGCACACGGTCATACGAATTGGTCAAGCTTCCCATTTGGCGCTGACCAGGAGACTGCCGGCCACTGCTGGCTTGGCTCAAGTTTGAGGGGGCCCGTTCTTGATTGAAAGAGCTCCTGTGCTCTGGAGCTTCAAGCTTTACAGAGCGAGTTCGTGTGAGATCAAAGACTATTGGCGATTCCATTCCGGTTGGACGATCGACCTGATGTTCCGAGAGCATCGACTGCACCAAATCGTCGGGATTGTTGATATCAGCATTTGATGGGCCCATATTGATACTGCCAATGCTTAATTTTTTTGGTGTTTTAACAGTCCTCGTGATCATTTCGCGGATAATCCCGCTCCAGGCGTGGTATTCCATCGCAGAATCAACTGGATCCCCACTTCCCATGAAACACCGTGTCTGATTATGTTGGAAATGGCGCAGTAACATGGTCTTGCCGGTGCCGCTTTCACCGGTGACGATCAGGACTCGGGTATTTCGGTCTGTTCGTGAATTTGATCCGAAGAGCGGGACCGACTCGACCAAATACTCAGACCCGTACGGCAAACCATGAATAGTGTCTAGCAAAGCAGTTGGGTCCAGCTTGGTCTTCGACTGTCCAACTCTCCGTACACGGTAAACCCGAACTTTTGTCTGTTTGCCCTTGACTGCGATTTCTTGACCATCCTCATACTCTATTGTGTCCTTGGAGTCTGCTCGGGTAATTTCGTCGCAAAGAATCTCACCGGTATTCGCTGACGACATTAACCGAGCCGCAAGGTTGATGACATCCCCAACGACGGCATATTCGGCACGTGCATTGCTTCCAACAGACCCGCAAAATGCATTTCCAGTGGTAACTCTGCGAATCGACAATGACTCCCCGTCAGAAAGACCGTCATAGGCCCAGCGTAGATAGTTAACGAACCCTATAGACGCTCGAAGCCCTTTGTCGAGCAAGTAGCATGCTAGTTTGATCCCTCGGAGTGCTGCACACCATAATCATCAGATGAGCGCTGAACAGGACGGATGTGTCCATGTACTTTACCGTTGTTTTCGTGGTAGAATGGGGGCAAGCCAATTGCAATGATCGCGATGGCGCCCTTGTCATCGATGACGAATTGCCGAAGCGTGCCTTGCACTTTGTACGCGGACTCCTGGATCAAGCACAACGACCGCTGGATGACTCGGAGTTGGTCCAGTTCATTCTCCAGTTCGGTGATCCCCTCGAGCTTGACAAAGACCGCGGTGATATTGCGCGTGCAAGGGTTGATGGCCAGGCCTTTGCGGAGGTAGGAGGAGATCGTGCCCGGAACGTACCCCCGCAAGAATGGGATCAGGTCTTGCGTGAGGGGCAGCGCCGGCGCCGCCCGGGGCCTGTAGCTGGACTTGGAGACGCTGTGGACGAGGTAGTTGCCGTGGTTGGTCTCGTCGACATCGATCTGTGCACCGATGGTCTCTTGGCAGTTGAGGAACGCCCCATACGCCTCCTTGGACAGCGCGACCTCGCCCTTGCCAGCATCCTGCTCGGCGAGGCTCATCTGGCGATTGGCATCGCCCCCGAGGTAAAACTCCCAGCGATCCAGGACGCCCCCGACGTGGTTCCCCGTGACCTCGCTCACGCCGATGCCCACGTGCATCCCGAGGATCGACGTGTGGCCGTGGCGGAGGGACGTGGCGTTGAGTACCCGCAGGGCCTCGAGCGCGCACTTGACCGCACTGTAGACGAGAATCCCGGGGGGCGTCGGCACGTTCTGGCTCGCCTCGGTCTCCCAGATCACGATCAGCGCGTCCCCGGCGAACTTGATGATGTCCCCACCGTGCTGGAGGATGACGTCGATCACCGGCTCGAGCGTCTTGTTGAGCGTCGTCGTGAGGGTCTCGACGGCGATGCCCTGCGGGGCCGCGGGCTTGGCCCGGCTGATGAAGCTCATCGTCCGCGAGCCGGGGCTGAGCATCGTCGGCGAGGCCTGGGCGCTCTGCCGCCGTTGGCGCATGAGGTCCCGGGGGATCGAGTCGGACCGATCCGCGGCCGGGTCATTCCCACCGACGATCGGATTGTCCCGGGAGTAGCGAAAGGACGAGCCCGTGTGCACCTGGTTCTCGGGGATCCCCGCGCCGAGGCCGACCGGCAGCGAGGACCGCCCCCCGGGGCTGTGGAGCTGGGGCCCGGGCTTGGCCTCACCATCGAGCTCGAGGTCCTCGTCGAGTTTGTTGCCGTTGTTGGCGCTGTGGTGGATGGCCTTGATCTTGTCCCGCTCATCGTCGCTGAGCTTGCTCCCGAGGGAGGAAAAGCCCGAGATGTCAAAGAGCGCGACGACGGCCGTGAACGTCGCCGACTCGGGCTCACGGAGCCGCTCGGGACGCTGGAGGAAGCGGGAGATGACGATCCGGGGGACATGGCGGACGAGGACACTGAGCTCCTTGGCCAGTGGGTCCATGGAGCCCCGCGCGCTCGTCGGGGATTGGCGATGGGGAGACAGAATCTCGAACGTCTCTCGTGTGGGGCTCAACTGCGTTGGGTGTCGTTCATGCTCGTCAGGAGCGTCAGACAACGCCGGCCCTGCAAGTGCCGGGTGAATGCGACTCGAAGTCGGGACCACAAACGAGAGACAGCGGACAGCGGGCGCCCCTGCCCCCGGTGGTACAGACAGACAGTGACGTTGGTCGCCACCACCGCCGCCGCGATCATCAACGCCATGTCCGTCGGCTGCGGCGCCTTTGTATTCTTAGGACCTCTCGCATGGGATCGACGTTTCTCCATCC
>JAADYI010000990.1:0-10766 GCA_023338185.1 Lagenidium sp. CBS 127285
AGATCTAGCACAACATTGCCACTGCTGCTGGAACACAATGGCTGATTGTCAAACATCATGCATTGGAGGGGCAGAACCAGGTGTCAGGCCGCTCAGTGTGCTCGCCTCTCCACAAACGTGACGGATGGAACGCCGGCGGCCATCAGTTGCTTCGACTTGTCATGTGCCTGCTCATGTGCAATGTCCATCAAGATCCATGTCGCGTCGGGCCTTGATGATTGCTCCGAGGTGGGTTTTCATGCACAGTGCGCCGACGGGATCGACCCCAACTGGCTAGTGCATTAGCACGCAGGCCGTGGACAGTGCATCCAACCAATGTCCAAAGGTGTTTATCGCATTTTTGATTATGGGCCCTGACGTGCAATGCCAAAGCACCGTGCGCCCGGGCGTTGTGTTGTCTGTGCGCATTGCCCCCCTTGAATTCTTGCACGGCGCCCAGGGCCAAGTCCACCGTTGCCACCCGGCATTAGCCAACCCCAGTGACACGCCCGAGACCGCAACCACCTGGTCCCAGCGGCTGCGTGCGGTTTTCGACCAATGAACCGGCGGATCCCATTATATCCCGTCCGGGGATTGGCCAAAAGGCAATCTGTGTCCCGAATCATCGCCCACAACCCACGCCCTTTCCAGGGTCGGCTGGACGAGTGCAATGGAGCACGGCACACGGGGCTCGGTGGTGGTGGTGGTGGTGGTTGTTGGGGGCGGGCTCATGTTCTTCTTCACGCTGCTGCGACTCGGCTTCTTCTTGTTCTCCGCCGGGCACTGACACTGTCACACTGCCACTGGCACACACGTGCTGCGCTCTCTCGCTGGGGCGTTCATTTCATTTCGCAGGACCTGGGGCAGGAGTCACCACCGCCGTTGCTGGTTGCTGCTGGTTGCTGGAATCGCGCGCGGAAGCAACAACACAGCATTACGCCACAGCCAACGCCGCCGACAGACTCGTCTTGAGGACGGTCCTGGCCTGCGACATTGGCCCTAGGTGCAGTCCTCCGCGGGCGGGTGCAGCACATACTGTATCGCCGACGTACCGGGTCGGACAGGCACAGCCAGTGCCGTCCCTGAGCAGTCAACGCCCACATCCACTCCTCCAGTTCCAAGACTCCTCCCACTTTGTCGGTAGCTGGCGCCGCCGCCTCCTCGAGTCATTTCCCGGATCGGTGCGCCGCAACCGACCCACCCTCACCCACATGCCGCTCTCCGTGTCCTTTCGCGGCAATGGTACGTCGCCTCAGAGTGGAACAAACGCCCACGGCTGCGATCGCACGCGCGCGCGCGTGGTGCGCCCAAGCTGACACCCGGACCACCCAATCTGAATCGTCGTGTGCCTCTTGCTTGTGTGTGTGTGTGCTCCTTCCTCTTATCAGTCACGGGCCGGGGCTTTCGCGCTGCCCGCTCCACGCGCTTTGTCATCGGCTCGGCCAACGTCGCGACATTGACCAAGTCCCAGCGCCGGCAGATGCCCGGCTCCAAGGCCACCGCGGCGCCGCCGACGGCCTCCGTCGCCCCCGCCGGCAACAACAACCAGGAGCTCTACGTCTGCGACTTTTACGAGAACATTTGGCACACGCTCGAGTACGATGAGAAGCAGCCCCGGACCAAGATCGTGACCGCCGATGGCGTCCGCACAGCCCGCCGCCGCCGGAACCAGCGCAAGAAGCGCCTGATCGACATTTCGCAGGTCGCCCACGTCCTCACGACGGCCGTCGACTACAAGGCCGAGTACCCGGCGTTTGCCCACGAGGGCGTCAACGTCTGGGGCTCGAGCCCCCGGAGCACGTTCGACGACCTCCGGAGCTCGATCGGGGACAGCGACCCCGGGGAGGAGCCGGTCCTGAGCGTCGTGTCCCCGATCCACAGCCTCCGGCCCCGCGTCCCGGAGACGGCCCCGCAGCTCCGCCAGAGCATGATCGCCGGGGGCTCGTCCTCCTTGGCCCCGGACGAGTACGAGCCGACCCCGGAGCAGGACCAGCCGTTTGACGACCCGACCAAGCCGTCGGGGTCACTGCGCCGCTCCACGAGCCCCGCGATCGTCGCCGCCGAGTTGGATGGCAAGATGAAGACCAAGTCCACGGCCATGCTCGCCCCGCCACTGAGCATCGACCACGCCGTGCCCCCGCCGTCGACGATGAACGGCTCGGTCATCTTCTCGTCCGTATTTGTCGAGAAACGCGACTGGAACTGGTCCATCCGCTTCCTCCTGGGCATCCACGAGCCCATCCGCCACGCGCTCTTCGTCATGGATCGCTTCCTGGAGCAGAGCCACCGCCAGCAGGACATTGAGACCCTCGAGCGGCACACGAGCGAGTTCTTCCAGTGGTTCAACACGCACTTTATCGAGTTCTTCAAGACCCAGCATGACATCAAGCTCAAGGTCCTCCACCCGCTGATCAAGATCAAGCACTCGACCAAGCAGGAAATCCTCCGGACGTACGAGGAGATTGGCGACATCCTCGGGCAGATCCAGCTCCAGGAGCGCACGCTCCTCGCCGGCCGGGCCGAATTGGACCGCGGCGCGTGGCTCCTCCGCCTTGACACCCTCCAAAAGGGCATCCGCCGGCTCAACATGACGGTCCATGGGGTGCTCAACCTCGAGGAGAAGACCCTGCAGCCCGCGCTGGCCCAGGCTTTTACGGAGAAGACCTTCCGCGGCTACGTCATGCCCCGCTTGTTCCGGGCCATCAAGGCCAAGAAGGTCGTCGTCCCGTGGATCGTCGAGCGAAGCAAAGTCTGGGGCGGGGAGGAGGAGGAGCAGAGCTTCCGGGGGATGCTGCCCATGACCTCGCGGTTCCTCTACAAGAAGATCTGGCGGCCCTACTTTATGAGCAACGTGGCCGTGGCGATGAAGAACCTCAACGAGTTTGACCTGGCCTCCCAGAGCCCCCACGGCCGGCGAGAAGAGTTCTTTGGCTGCGTCGTCCAGTAAAAATTGACGGAGCACTGCCCGCGTGCCCCATGCCGTGAGTATTTAACGTGAAAACCCTCCAACGCGAGTGCAGGGAGACGAAAGGGGGGGAGGGGGGGGGCTGAACGAAGCAGCACAATCGACTTGTCAGCTGAGGAACGTAGTCGCCCCGACCACAACTTAACTCGCGTGGGTTCTTGTTGTGTTGGGGGGGCGAGTCGCCGTGACTGGAGGATATGAGCATTGTAAACTAAGAAGCACGAGCGACTCGGTTGTACAACGTACGTGCCACTTACGACTACATGTGTGTCGTGTCCATTTTGTAAAATGTTGTCCGTTGCGTTCGCATTGACATCCATTCCCTCAAATTGCGTGTATTACATTGTCCTATGCATGCAAGTCCTGCCGTCGAATTCGCCGTTTTAGTCTTCATCCCCCGAGTTATCGGGCCCATCCATGTGGGGCGAGATAACTGACAAGGCGCTCATCGAGCTGTTGGCGCCACCTCGACTCGACGTACGAGCACGTTTCGATGTACTCGCTGAGGCGGGGGCGCTTGATCGCTTGCGGTTCCGGCTCGATCGGCGTGAGCTTTCCGATGCATCCCCATTCTCCTTGTTCTGCACGGCAGGGGATCCGGCATTCTCGAGGGTGTCTTCAGCAACTCGCTTCTCTTGTTTTTTCGACTTGGCTGGTTTTTCTTCGGTTACCTTCGACTTGGCATTAGGTTTCGAGGCCTTTGGCGCCACTACATCCTTCAAGACTTCCGTGTTGCAGCTCGAGCATAGCCATGTCTTCTCTTTTGCCTTGCGCTGGGCCTGTCTTTCTGACATGTTCACGCACTTGGGATGGTATTTCATTGAGCATGATGCGCATTCCAGCGAAAGCCCCGTATCACCACCATCTTCAGTTGCACATGTGCAGTAGGTTTTTGGTTCATTTCGCTTGTCGGCAGCATGGGATCGGCAATAGAGAGTGTAAGGCGAGCCCAAGAACTCACCACCATCCTCCACTGCGCAACGCAGGTGGTAATTGCAGCGGCATTTCTCAACAACGCAGCCCACAGTGGCTCCAAGTTCTTTGCACCCTGTACATTTGAGCTGACGACCACGCTTGATCGCTCTTGTCAAGTTGCAGAAGGTTCCATCAGGTTTCACATACACCTCGGGCGAATGAAGTGCGCAGTTCATATGAACATACACCATTTCATTGCTCTTGTCTTGAAACTTGAGGCGAACGGGGGCTTCAATAAAGGGACCTTCAATGGGATCTCCATTTTCGCTGGAGGACAGGTGGCGAGCGCGCTTTGCCGGCTTCTTTTCGTCAATAGATTTCATGTCACCACGATGACAAAGACCACAGGTCTTCGATACGGAGCTCTTGACCTTTGCCAGTCCGGTCGAAGCATCATCTCCATTCTCCGATATCTGTTGTATCGTCGGCTCGTCCGTCACAATGTCATTCTTCCTCGACGGAACAGCATCTTTCATTGGCGAAGTCGGCTGAGAGCCGATCTTCGCATTTCCGGAAGCATCTGCCTTGCTACCGTTGCGGGAAGGCTTTTTGGGCCTTAAATGTGTCGCACAAATCATCAAGTTGGTGGACAGACGGACGAACTGATCGGGTGACTTGATGCAATCTGGATGGTACGACTGTGCACAATGAATACAGCTGACAACGAGTGGGATTTTGGGGGCCTTCTTCTTCTTACGCGCGATGGCCGCTGCCGACGCTGCAGTCGCAAGCTGCATGTCTTGAGGGCAGCCATGGCAAAAATGGCTCGGACACCGAAATCTCTTCTTTCCCAGCCATTCCACTCGTTGGTGTTTGCTCAAACAACCCTTGTGATAAAACCGACCACACTTTGCAACAGAGCACTGAATGACACCAAACTCAACACCCATTTCGCCAACTTGTTTGCAAATCAGGCACATATGACGCCCCGCTTCACAGTCAGGACACAGCCAGTGCTCATCGTCTGGTTCAGCATCAATACCAACACACTCCAAGTGAAAAGAACGGTGGCATGGACCATCACAGAGTAAGATGAGACCACCATCGCCACATAACGTGCAAAGATCGTCACTGTCGTTGATGGTGCCGCCAGAGAACAAATTCGGTGTGGTTTCGAAGACAGTCGGTACCTTGCGCTTCTTCGATGACACAGATTTGACGGGACTTGCGTCTTTGCGTCCAGTTGTAATGACGGTCTTCTTCTTCCGCACTCTCTTGCTCTTTTTCCCGCTGTCTTCTTCGTCGTCGTCACCTTCAAGATCATCATCTGAGCTGCCGATATCTTCATCATCACCTTCAAGCTTGCGTCTCTTTTTGCTCGAGTCCTTGTCTTTCTTTGGCAGGACAACCCGACAGCTTCGAACACGCGATTTCTCCAATTTGTTCAAGTAGCTTTTTACAAGGTCCAGTTGGTCAGTAGAGAAGTCATTCTTGTGCTTGGTCGTAATGCGATGGAGGACTTGAATTGCAACATCATATTCGTGCTCCAAATTCAACCCAGCACGTGCATCTTCCCCACTCCGCAGTTCTGCAACCAGCTCACCCAACGAGATATCAAGGTTGCTAATGAATTTAATCTTCGACTGACGAGTCGCAAGTGCACTCCCATCCTCGAGTTTCACGCTCAACATCTCCACAGACATTGCTCCAGGTAGCACTTTCTCCCAGAAATTCGGGTCATCGACAGAGAGATCATGCGTCGAACCTTCAGCAACAAATGAAGATCGATCAAATGCAATTCCCGCCAGGGATTTGCGCTTACGTGTCTTCTGAGGTGACTTCCGCTCGCCGATGTCGTCGCCATCGGCTTTCTCTCCACCCAAACCCATCACGCGGACTCTGGCATTCTCCTTCAAGATCGTCTCGATGTCTCGATCAGCAAACTGCCTCGACGCTGAATCATCGTCTTGCATCAGTGCATACGCACCCCTTTTAAGCAATTCCACAAGCTGCTCTGCAGACGGCTTGTCCACTTGGGCAGTTTCGCTGAATGATGCAGTACCCAAAACGGCATGTTCCAGGCCAAGTTTTTGAGAAGCCCTTTCAAACATCTCGCTTTCATATGTGTTTCGAGTCACAAGACGATAAATTTGCACGGATTTCTTCTGCCCGATGCGATGACAACGGGCTTGAGCTTGGAGATCGTTTTGAGGGTTCCAATCACTGTCAAAAATAATAACCGTGTCTGCAGCAATGAGATTAATCCCAACACCTCCTGCCTTCGTACTCAGCAAGAAAACAAGAGTCTTGGAATTTGGACGCGAAAAACGATCGATAGCGTTCTGACGAACACTGCCACTTGTTGTTCCGTCCAAGCGTTCGTATCCAAAACCATTGGCTTCGCAGTAACGTTCAAGAAGGTCCAGCTGCTTGAGGAACTGGCTGAAAATCAGAACCTTATGGCCTTCACGTTTTAGTTTCGGAAGGAGTTTTGAAACAAGCACCATCTTGCCCGAGCATTGAACTGTCTTTTCCATTACAGCTTTCGGATCTGGTGTTTCCCCGAGCTCCTCCAATTCGCGTTCTTCTACACCCTTGATTAAGAATGGGTGATTACAGCACTTGCGTAACTGAAGTTGAATGTTGTTGAGAGTTGGTAAAGAGTTTTTCGTGCCTCTGTACAGGAAACTCTTGTTCTTGTCATAGATTGCTCGATAGTATTGCTTTTGCAGTGTTGTGAGCTCGACAGAAATAATGGTCTCTTCCTTAGGAGGAATGCTCTTTTCGACGTCCTCTTTCACGCGTCTCAGTATGTACGGGGCTAACAGCTTCTGCAACTGGACAACTTGTTCTTGTGATTGGAGCTTGCCGAAATTGTTGTTGAAGTCATCCATGTTAGCAAACTTGACCGGTTCCAAATAGTTCAGAAGCACCCACAGCTCTTGTGTATTGTTCTGCAACGGCGTTCCTGTCAAAAGTAACTTCCGATCACAGTGCATCACCCTCATTTGTTTCAATACTCGCGAGCCTGCACCCTTGAGGCGATGGGCTTCATCAACGACAATCAACCGCCAGTGGATGTGCTCAAACTCCTCAAAATCAGCCAGAATCGTTTCGAACGTGGTCAACAAAATATTGAACTTGAATACCGAGTTGGGTAATCCCGGATAATACCATTCCTGATTTCTGATGACGGCGCGCATATCTTTTGCCGTGAATTTTCCACCCCGATGGTCCCCAATGTCGTGATAGACGCACACATTCAAGTCTGTCCAGCTTTCGATTTCACGTCGCCAGTGCTGAATTGTTGACAGCGGGACAACAATGAGATATGGCCCGCGAATCGACTCCTCGGATCGCAAGTGATCGATAAATGAAACTACTTGGACGGTTTTACCTAGCCCCATCTCATCCGCTAAGATACAAGAACGCTGAGCTTTCCAGCATGTCACCATCCAGTTCAGACCCTCCACTTGATACGGACGGAGAGTTCGACCACCCTTGAACGTTGGAGAATGCTCATACGGAACAAACTCATTCTTCTCACTCTTGTCCTTGGACGCTGCTGAGTTGCTCACGCCCTTAGCAGCGCGGTCAGGAAGGAAACTAGCGAAGTGTTCATGAGGGTCGATGCTGTTGTCGACAATACCAGCATACAAGTGCTGCATTGGACCGGTCGGGTTGATGAACGTCGCCTGACTCTCCGTGGTCTCCGTGATTGCAGCGGTTGAGGCTTCCACCCCGACTTTAAGCAGCGGTTTGACCTTCTTCAGGCTATACGTGATGTACTCTGACTCGTCAACGGCGTGTTCAGGATGCGGCTCCTGTTGGAGTGTCACATGCACCGCTCGGCAGTAAGGTGGATACGTGAACGCTGGGCGACGAGAGTGGAAGTGGAAGTAGATTCCATCAGGAGAGCAAGAGATTAGCGAGATGATCTCCTTGAATGGTTTTCCAGCAACTCCAACATTGTTGACAGCAACAAGAATATCACCTGGTGTGATAACTCGTGACGCTTCTGCTGGCCCACACATTCCATTGGGCAGCCTCTGGAAGCCAAGAACGGAACAGTTTTGATCATCACCAACACCTAGCCGCATACCCAATCCCATTGTACCGCGACGAAGCCCGATGTAGTACTCAGTCAAGCTAGGCGAACCTTGAAAAGCAGTAACTGGATACACAGAATTGTACAAAACCTTTTGGGGCACGATGTCAAGCTTGGTGGGATATCCAAGTGCGACGTGCTCAACAAGAGCACCAAGAACTTCGCTCACTTCGTCTTCGACCTTTTTCTTGTTACTTCCGTCCTCATCCTCGTCATCAGCACTGTCATTGTCAGCATCCATCATGCCTGGATACAGAGAGACCTGACGACGGAACCGGAATTGAGTGTCTTCTTCGTCAACCTCATCATCATAGTCATCTTCTGATTCCGACGCATCCTCATCTTCGGAATAGTCCTCATCGCCATCCTCCTGAGGTTTCAATGTCGAATGCAGGTATTGACGCTTGCATACATAAGCGTTCGTGTAAACACCACACTGTTTCAACACCTCCTTATCTGGCGTATGGTTGTTAAGAAGGCAGTGAAACGCGAAGAGCTGTGCCTTGACTTGCTCAACCATTCGAAGATGCCGAAACTCGTAGGTTCCATAGGCCTTGTCCAAACGTTTGATCTCGCGACTACAGTCCCCTTCGTGTTGGAAACCTTTCGTGCAGAATTTATCTTTGTCGCAGCAGCGCTGGGCAACACTATTCATCAATATCTGATTGCGGCGTGCACAGCAAGGCAACTGGCAGGTCGTTTCACGAAATTCCTTGATCGTGGGCATCCGACTGAACTTGAAGTAGCGTTGGATCTGTTCATCGTCCCCGATGTCTTCCGGGCGCTCCCATGTTGAGTATCGGATGGACAAACCCACCCACTTGACCAAGAAAAACGTTGCTCGATCCTTGATGTTTGGATTCCGATCGGATTTTTTGTTTCGCTTGCCTGCCGTATTTCGGTTAAATTTCTTTTCACCTTGCACGGCAGATGCCAGGACATTGGGAATGAGAACTCCAACATTGTCCTTAACTGCAGGTTGCTCGCGTGCCGATGCGTCCTTCTCTACTTTTGCTCCTTCACTCTCAATTGAATCGGCTTGACAGATCGCTTGACGCTTTGCGTCTGCTTCAGCTTCGTATCGAATTCGAACTTGACAATACGAGCAAAACCACTCCCCATCCGGGAGCTCGGTGACCTCCGGAGTCGAACAGAACATGTGGATCTCGCCGTCGCATCGATCACACAGCAGTAACCGTTCGTTATCCCCATTGCTACGGCAGATCGAGCACCCTGTTTGCCATGGCAGCCAGAGATCAAAACTGTCTTCACCCTCATCGCGAAATTGGGCAACGAGCTTCCGATCTCCCTCTGCGTCTCCAGTCGGAGGGAGCTTGAGCCAGGCGGAGGGACACAGGAGCCAGTCGTAATACCACTTCTCAAATGTCTGCAGTAATTCGTTGGCGAGCCCCCAAATCTCGGACTCTTCCGAGTTGTACTCCTTACAGTTGTTGAACACCAAGCGTACATCTGCTGCAAAGAGCGAGTGCGCAGAGGGCCCCGTGTAGTAGTTCTCCCGCCCAAGGCGAGTGGCGATCGAGCCCAAGTCCATGGGGTTGGCGATGATATTGAGGTAATCGGTCACTTCCCTGCACGCAATTGACAATTCAACAACAGACCACGACCGCCGCCGTCGTTAGACTTCCTCTCTCTCAGACCACCAATCGCCCACGCAACGTACTCGGTGTTGACCGGCTGGGCAAAGATCTCGCCGCCGTTCTCATTGAGGAGCTTCTGGATGATCCCCGTCATCCGCTCCTGCAGGGTCTCGGCATTGTCCAGGAAAAAGTAGTCGGTGACCCGCGGGTAGCGCATCGGCGTCGCGATCTCCTGGCGGCGCTTCTCGATCTGGTCGTCGAGGTGGTCGCGGGGGTCGACCTTGTGGTTCAGGATCTTCTCGATCGTCACCTTGTTGGCCTCGACGTCGTCCACGTCATCGAGGTCCTGGTAGCCCTCGCGGCGGAGCTTGCGCTCGTAGAGCTGGACGCGGTGGTGCTTCTGGTACCCCTCGGGGATGAACAACTGGAGCTCCGGGAACGTGAGCCAGTAGAGATGGAGGTACGAGCGCCCGAGAAACTTGCACAGGTACTCGGCCTCGCCGCTCGTGGGGTTGACCCGCCGCCCGACAATCTGCTCGAGCAGCGGGTACCCGACGTCCACGCGCACCTCCGAGTCGAGCTGCCGGGCCCGTCGGCGCTTCTCGGCGGCGATCGCCTGCTCCTCGTCCGAGCCCTCGTCGTCGACGTACTTGACCTTTTTCGAGCTCGTCCGGCGCTTTCGGCCACCCGCGGCCGCCTCCTCGGCGGACTTGGCCACGATCGCCGACGCTGCTGCTGGGACAACTGCTGGGGCTCCTGCTGCTGCTGGTGCCGTTGCGGTTGAGGCCATGAGCTGCCCACCGGTGCCGCCGGTCGTGGGCCGCACGACGACCATCAGCGATGGCGTCGGCGCTACCGCTGTGGCGGCGGCAGTCGGTGGCGCCGTCATCGTCGGCGAGGGCACCGGCGCCGCTGTTACTGTTGTGGTTGCTGCTGCTGTCGTTGTTGTCGCTAAAGGACGCAACGCAAACAGTCAGAGCCGTGCGGGCATTGATCGACGGTCCCCACTCTCCTCCATCCTCGTACCTGCTGGCGTTGGCGCTGTCGTTGCTGTCGCCGCCACCACTGGTGCTTCTGGTGCTGCTGCTGGCGCGGCCTCTGCGGACGACACCGAGGCGTGGGCGACGTCCATCGCGGCCTCGGTGGGTACGTAACCCACGACGCGACGCGATCCCGGCGGTATGACCGAGGGGGGGGGGGC